>JAFLJL010001686.1:15000-33433 GCA_018398815.1 Conus ventricosus | reverse complement strand
TCAAGTACACCCCTGAATAATCCAAAAAAAGGTGCATAGCTTTGTTCCTCAACAATTGGTATGAACAAGCAACCTTCAAAATGCTCTAGAACATGTCATGTCCTCACTAGTCTGAACTCTGGAAGCTTAACTTTGGCCTCTAACTCATCACCTGCCTGGTGATTAACCCCCTGGTTTACAGAAGCGGGAGGCCGCGAAAGAAGTTGTTCCATCTCCTCCCTACGCAGAGCCTCCATCCTGTCTAGTTCTCCCTACGGAGGGCTTCCTGCAGTTCAGCCTCCTTCCTACCACTGAGCAGGCCTCCTCCCTACGCTGAGCCTCCTGTCTAGCAGCCTCCTCCCTACGCTGAGCAGCCTCCTCCCCTACCTGAGCCGCCTCCTCCTACGCTGAGCATTCTTCCTACGAAGGCCTCCTTCGGGCAGCCTCTTCTCTGCGCAGCATAGCCTCTTCCCTATGCATAATCTCCTGTCTGTCAGTCTCCTCTCTGCGCAGAGCCTCCTGTCTAGCGGCCTCCTCTCTACGCTCTTCCCTACGGAGAGCTTCCTGCCTGCTGCCTCTTCCCTACGTTTGCCGCTCCTCCCCTGGAAACAGAAGGACAGAGGTGATATCCTGAGCGGGGTTCACCACTCCCGACCGGGAGGATGATCCGTCTGACCCGTCCCTTGGGTCTCGACTTTCCCAAAAGGGAAAGTCTTCGGGGGCATGCCCCTTACGAGGGGAAGCCTGGAGAGGAGAAGGTTTCGGTCTCTGCGACTCAACAGAAGCCCACAGTTGCTTCGCTATACTCTGGACGCTTCCGAGCGGAAGTGCCAGTCGGGTCTCGACAGGGAGACCCCCCAGCGAAGAGGTAGTAAAAGTACTCACGGGCTACCTGCTACAGCACTGGAATAGGTAGAAGTTACCGTAGTCGAAGTACTAGTACTAATAGTAGGGACTACAGTAACATTTTGAATACCCTTCTTCTTCGACGCCCGCGTCGCCATACCACCAGCGCCGGACGTCGCCATGACAACAATATCCTACAGTTTTCCAAATACAGGGGAAAAACAATTCCACTAGAGAAAAAAAAAAACAAATATTTTAGGGGCGTGTGTATATGTGTGTATGTTTTGTGTGTGCGTGTGTGCGGACAAGTTCCGGCTGCTCCCACTCTGGCAAACACCGCGCTCTAACAGCACGAGCAACAGTGCGGTGGGGCTCACCGAAAAAAAAAAAAAAAAAACTATGTCCGGCTGCCCCCACTCTGGCAACACCGCGCTCTACAGCACGAGCAACAGTGCGGTGGGGCTGGCCGGAAAAAAAAAACAAAACAAAAACCTAGCAACGGGAAACCGGGGAGAGGAAAAAAAAAACACTAGCGTCCGATGCAACCCCCTGTACTCAACAACCCGTAGAGAAAAAAAAACAAGAATTGGCTAAATACAAAACAGGAATGGAAGACTGAGCGGCAACAGAAGGGCAAGACTTACGGCCGTGCCTGCGTGAGGTACCCGGCGGAAGGGGGTCTGGAAGCGGTCGATCCTCCTGGTCTCACCTCGACCCCCGAGTCACGCCGGATGTTCCCTCAGGCCACCAAAAAGACTCCCTTCACTCTAGAGTCACCCAGCCAACCACCCACGAACAAACACGACAAACTGACTAAACATATACAAAACAGACAAAACTAAACAGGTACTTCTGCGAAACGAGAGAGAGACAGCCAGAGCCCTTCACATCCCGGACGAGCCCCCACAATTGTCACGAACCGACCCCTGGAGGTCTGCCCTGACAGGATCGTCTCGGTGGGAGTGAAGGGAGTGACTGACCTCACACGCTCGCAAGAGACCACACAATAAGATTACGATACAACACCCCTTTTATTCACAAACCAGCAAAATAAACATTCCAACACACGCACCTGCACGATCACAATAAAGCACTCCCACGCACACAACATGCACAATCACGCTCAAGCACTCACGCACACAACATGCACAACAATCGATCAAGCACTCAAAGCACACACTTGCACAGATCACGATCAAGCATCCACACCACAACATGCACGATTATAAATAAATATTTCGCCATACGCCGTACACGATCACACTTACAGCACTCAGCAAATGTGACTATATACACAATTATAAAAGGAATATTCCCAGTTTCAATCCTTTCTCACACCATGGAGCGCGTCCACATCCTGCCTGTCAAGTCAGCAGGGAGCACCCTGTCGCACTAGGTGTGCTCCGTGTGGGTGGTTCTCGCGGGAGTCGCCCAAAGCCGACACCCTCGACTCCCAAGCGGCAGTGAAGAGTGTTGTCCGGGGGGGGGGGGGTGGGGGGGACCGTAGCTGTTACTGGTGGTCCTGGGACGGGGGTCCAGGCCGGCCAGTCAAGACGGCGGGCCTCTTCTAGCAGTCCACGGTCCCGACCAGGGCGTGGCCCTCGACCATTGCGCGTCCGGCACCATCCCGTCCGTGGTTCAGCCAGCGTGGCCTCGACCCGCACGTGGCACGTTCCAGTTCGTGTCAGGTGAAGCCCCGGAGGGGGGGGAGGACGTAGTGGGGGAGAGTCGGAGAGAGGAGGGAAAGAAGAAGGAAGGAGGAAGGAAGGAAGGGTACTGGAAACTGCCGTCAGTACCGTCTGACCCATTGCTGTCTCAAGTCTTACAGCCACTCGCATGATGGGCGAGGGGATTTGTATTAAATCGCACACAGTACGCCCATTGAATCAAGTCTTCCACACGATGCAGGTAAAAGACTGCATTAAATCAACAGGTTATAAACAATATGAATTATCTTCACCTCTTCTCTCACTCACGCTGAACGTTTTCTGCCCTTAGGAAATAAATCAACACGAGCGACTATCGCTTAATAACTGCCACCACATTTGCAAATAATAGTCACTGGCATAATGTCCACATTTTATTAAACACATTTCAAAATAACACAAATCTTCAAACACGCATCCGAACGACCAACTCATGCGTGACGCACGCTCGAGGAACATAAAAAATCGTTCTCCTTGCAACACAAACAGACGGTGGCCGAAAGGATAAAAGTCCGGCGAATGTGACAGGGGGGACGAGCGAGACCAAGCAAAGTTCCAACCCTGAATCACAGGTTCTCTCCTTCCCCACCGACTTACCGCATCACCAGATACAAATACAGGAGAAAGTAATTTTGGAAATAATTTAGACTGGCCAGGTTGTTAAAGATGGAATTAACAGAGAAAAGGTCTTTTCTCACACAATATTTCTCTTCCAATTCGAAAAAACAAGGAAAAATTGCGCAAAGTGAAGACTAAGCGGCTAACAACAACAAATCAACAAAGACCACGAAACTGATTGCTTACCAGCTACGTGGGTGACCCCGAAGAGGCGGGTCCAGGACTCTCGCTACTCTGTTAGTCGAGGGACAGAGGCGAGAAGAGTGCGGAAACAGAAGAAAGAAATGATGTCCTCTCCTACAGGCCGATGCAGGAATGAAGTACTGACTGTACTCTCGATGATAAGGTAAAGAACAGGACCTGGGGGCAGGCGCCCCCAGAGACATCTTCCGCTCGAGTGAAGAGCTAACCTCCCTCAGCAAATGGCGGCCAAAACTTCATGCTGCGTCACAGAGTGAGCATACTTCAAACTAAAAGAGTACCGAAGCACGTGAGACAGGTAAAGACAGGCGAAGGAGGCCGGACAGACAGAAAGTTCGAGAGAAAGGTACCGGCCACCCGTGAACTTGAGGTGAATAGCACGGGCGGGTGGATTTAGAGAGAGAGAGAGAGAAAGCAACCGTAGTTGAGCTGAACCACACCAGGTGCAACATGCACACAAGCCTCCCTAAGGACGGCTACCACGACAACAGCAAACGACACTAAACAAATAATTAATTCCGCATCTAGGTGGGTCGAACGTCGTAGGCCTCGTGACAAACTCGTGACAATCGGACATTGCTGAAGGAGAGTCTTCATCCAGAAAACTATTGCCATTTGGGGTTAAAAGTAGGTACCTTTATTTACCGGGGAGAAGCAGATGGGGCTACTCGCATCAGGGCACCGATCAGTTTGGAGTGTTTGTTCCATATGAAATAAAAGATTGTAAAGATGAATCCGCGTGTATTATTTACGAGAAACTGACACGGACAAACACGCTCCCCAAAGATCTTTTGTAAAGGAAGAGAACTGCAATAAATCCCGCCAGACAACAGTTCCGCTTTAATTATTTTTAAATTTACATTAAATATATTTAAGTCTAAAATGGAAAGTCAGAATGGAAGCGCAGCCGAACGAAAACAGGTATGATAAAGAAAGAGATCCGGCAGAAGTGATACAGGAATATTGAAAAAAAATTCTGCTATTAGGGGGGAAATTTTACGAAGATTATTCAATCCATGATAACCCATCTAGATCACATAAAAATCCAAAATCCAAATTGGGGAAAACGGATCTCTTGAAATAATGGAAAAAATTCAAGCACATCAAGAGAAAACCATTGAGGAAACGATTTAGATGAATTGGATGATGTATAATTAGTCTTGCGTATAAAGATGATTGAAAATATAAACCCCCTGTTTATGCGGCCCTTACAGTGTCCAATTGCTATTGAAAAACTCTGGATTAACAAACACACGTTGTGTGTTTGTTCTATCTAATGACTTCTTTGTTACAACAGTTGTGTTTGATTCATGCAGATTAGATCGCTGTTTTTACGTTGTCTGATGAAAAGTCTTATTGACCAAACAATGCTTCTTTATAGTTGTCATGCGATATGCTCGACTGCACCAACACTGCGAGATATTCCTTTGCTTTCTTAATGGTTTTTCTCTGCTAGGAAATACTGTACATTTTCGACCTTAAACCAATTACTCTTAAGCACCTTTCCAGATAATTCATCTTTCTCTTTCCTAAACTTTTATTTGTAATTGAATGCAAAGGTGAATCGTTAGGGTAATCAGATGTGTGTACCATTCCTGCATTGCCATTTCGCTACTTCTATTTCATGTCCTTTATAGATGTCTTCCGATAGGGATAATCTATAACAAAACTATCTGGATCTGTGTAAAGTACTCTGGGACTCAGGATACGAGGGTTTTTAAAAGTAGTCATAAAGAAATTCTAAACATCAAAGAACCTTGATATTCTGAAAAACCAGTAAACCAATAAAAACGGGTTATCCAATTGACTTTACTTTTTTTTCATGATTTAGACCCCGCGATCAGGAACTCTTTTAAAGTCCTGATAATTTGGTTGTCGAGTCAGCTTATTTGCTTCCGTTTCTCTTGGTGACCAATCTGACATCTTTGCGCTTGTGCGGATTTTCCATTGTCTATTCCGAAACAATGTTGGTCATCAGCATGAAAAAGTCCTTTTTCTGAAAGCATCTGTGGATTGAGTTCTAGATCAGTGTTCTTCATGATGTAGGGTTTCATGAAAACTGTTTTGATCAAAAGCAATTATCGATGAACAGCTGTCAACTTAAACCATGTCTTAATTAAAAAAATGTAAGAAGTCTGTAATGTCAGACTTAATTTTTTTTTGCCCGAAGATTAGGCACAAGTTTAGGCGGTTCTGTTTTTGCCACTTTAGACTTTCGGCCGTACGGTAGTCATTATGCAAGTCATGGCGTTGATTGAGGATATTCTAAGTCAACTTCTAGAATGTATCCAACGCTGTTGACCCGGCGTCAAATGTCAACAACTTTAATGCTTTTTGAATATTATTTGTACCGCACCTGTGGTAATTTTAAAGTTGCGTAATGGAAGCGATTTGCGCCATCCCATCCATACAGATTGTTTGCATCTAAATACATGAGATAGTTAGACCTTTTACTTGGATCATAGTCGTCAAGTATTTGTTGTTTGCTTTACAGTAATGATGCGACGCCATACTAATTCCTCCACGCAATCCGTTTTCAATCATCTGAATCATTGGTAGGTCAGACAATAAATCAATCTGTACTCCAGTAAACTTTAAGAAAGCGTCCCAGCTCATCCGGGCGCAGAAATATAATGCGCGGGATCCAGGCTATAATGTTTCATGCAGGTCTTTCTTATAATTTTCAAAGACGTCCGCCAACAAACATACATCAGCCATCAAGTATGCATCATGATAGTCTCCCATCGTTTTACACTCTAACTTCTGCCACGCATCTTGAGCATGCTGGTAATCGGAATCACTGATTTCCTTTCCTCTGAGACTAGAAAAGAACGCGCCTTTAGGAGGAAGTGTAGTCTTCGTCAAACCTTTCCCAACTGTTCATGTATTCATAAGGGTAAACGCCCTTTCTAACGAGAGTTGGGTCAAAATATTCTTCCGTTATTGGGCAGGACTTTAAGGACATAGCCAGGACTCTAATGATCCCATCATGTGCTGCATAGAGTCATAAAAAGACATGTTATTTAAAGTGAAACACATGTACTTTTCTGATGACTGTGCAATGCATGTTACCCTGAAGGCGTTGTTTACTGCTTTCATTATAAGTGAGAGTCGTAACCTCGCAAGTTGTGAAAGAATATAGGCAGCTTCCATGTCTTTGGTTCAAACTTTAGTTGAAGATTGCATTTACTGTGTGCTGCTCCTCTGAACTTTCCACTAATGTGATCATGGTCTCTTACTGTTGGATTGTGCTTCTTCACTGAGTTCTAAACCACAAATCCAACAATGTGTGGCTGAGTCATACTGTTTTGGTCTTCGGGCTTCATTAAGATTTCAGATAAGTTTAGATTATAGAACAGTCATTAACGCCCTTTCTCATGGGCTTCTAAGAAGGTATTCTGCAGCATCTGGTCCTCTATATAATTCTGGTGCTGTAATGGACGCCATCTCGACCTAACAATGATAAGGCAAATGAACCAAATCTGAGATTACTCATTAAGACTGTTTTTTTTTGTGAAGTTTCTTCAGAGGGGTTTTGTCCCCTTCATAAGGGAACAATGAGTGATCAAAGTCGTCGTAACAACATAAGGGGAATTTTGCATCCGTTTCCAGTTCTTTAAAACTAACTTTTACTGCTTCTGGGGGCCGTAATTAGTTCTGTATTAACAGTCAACTGGGCCGAAACAATGTTTCTTATGTTCGCTCGCGGTTTTTTTGCTATTAACAGATGAATTCTTGTTAATACATTTTCTGCAGAATTCTTGTTTATTTTTTTGCTTGAAGTATGGCGTAAATAATCTACTCATTGATCGTAATCAATGTGTAATGCGGGTAGCCCCCTCTGGTGAAAACATCAGTATGAAAGTCAACATGATTTTAGTCTGGCTTCGCCATTCGTTGGGCTGATCTTAGACACTTTAATGGGCTGTAGATTTGTTTCTCATCCCATGTGTAGAATTAACAGTTTATTGGTTTGTTTTGATTCTTCAAACTGATCAAATTTGATCTACGCTAACAGGAAAGATATTCCATCGAAGTTAAGATCATTAATGTAATCCCAATAGTTAGAACAATCTCATTTCTGCGTTTTTGTTGCGGACTGTGATCAGCCTTGCGAGAACACACCACATGAAACATTTGTTTGTCTGTATTTTGTATGTTTAGAACTGCTCTTTTTGCTATCAAGCTGGGGCAGTGGAATGTAAGCATTACCAACAATCGGTGCATACTTAGCCTGTTTTAATCTGATCTCTAGGAATTTCGCCCTCTGACCAACCAGAGCCTCTTCATTTTGGCGTCTCACAAGCGGCCACATCAAACCGATGTAAGCAGTTGTCAGCCCAACCTGTTGTTAAGTCATTTATAGAAAGAAAGTCTGTTTGTTTAGTTGAGACCCAGACTTCTAGATGTTTCTTCATTTATTGTATATATATTCGAGTAAAAACAGCTAACATTTACTTTAACTGGCGGGTCTATTGTCAGTTACCTGAACTGAGAAATAGCATGAGCAAAACACTTGCCCTGTACGTTTTGCTGGATTAATGACTTCTAAATCATATCATTCAGTGCTCTTGATAAATCATCTTTCCTTACGCCTTGCTTCAAAAAATTCGTCCTGGACCTTCATATTTCTTTATCCATTCTGAGTTTCTTTCTAACTCAAGATATTTATTAAATCAAAAAAAATTAATTAATCAATAACGATGGTCTTTTTGTGTTTAGACTCAAAAACTAAAGTATATAACACCCCTTTGGCGTTGTTAATGTGAGTTGTTCTGTTTGAGCAGAGTTTAATGTTTCTTTTTTACATTTTTTAAACATTCCTTTTTATCTGTCGTGTTCTTGCAGTAGAAAGAAAAACTTGTCCTTGTCTTTCTTTGAAGATCAAACTTTTGTCTATTGTAGTCATTAAAATCATTCCTGTAGAACGACTAAATTCTTCATCCGTGAAGTTTGAGTCAGCTAGTGCTTATTTATTTCAGATAGAAGGAACTAGTTTAGGCTGTTATTAGTTGAACCATGGCTGTGGTGCTTTTGGAGTTTAGTTTTTACTTTTTTGCTAGCACACCATACAGCTAATGAATCACATGCCGAAGCTAAAGACAAACCGCCTATAGGTAAAGCTGCGGGTACGCTCATGGTGCCCGTTGCATAAGAGACCAACACTCGTTCCTGCTGATGCAGCGCTTATAGTTGATGCTCCCAGTAATAACATAGGTACAGCATTAAAGGCAGCATAAATACCTTCGTTTGGCTTTGCTGTATTTTGAAAGGTCCTGCGTCTAGTTTTGTTGCATTTGTGTAATGGTTTTGTTAATCTGAAAGGTTTTTTACTTTCAGGTGTTCTACAGCAGCAGAAACGACCTTGGAACGATTTGCCTTCTATAGCAGCAGAGTTGCCTGCTATCTCTTCTTTAGTACTTTTGGATAATTCTAACAGACAGATGCTTTTTTTAAAATGAAAAAATAATTTAGTATACTGGTGGTTCATCTAATCTGTTATCTCGAATATTCAGCCTGCGGCATCATATATTAAAAACAAATGTGGCCTTACTGGGGTTTATCGCCCCATCTATTCTTTATCATTTGAATGTTTTATTACGTCTCTAACAGTCTCTCACTCGCCCTTCTGCAACTGATTATCCTCGTGTTGACCTTAGTTCAATCCAAAAATAAAAGCCCCCGTATTTCGTTGTTAAATAATCCATCGAGTCTAACAATGGAAGGTGAAAGAATCTTTAGACACAAGTTCTACTGTTGGATTTTCTCACCTGCCCACCCCCGAACATTATTTTATTTCGTCAAAATGAGATAAGGTTAAGGAAGCCCGCTAGCGTAGATTTGGTTAGGACTACCCTCAATCGAACATTGTACTTCGTATTTTAGGATTAATAAACTTTTTTCACTTCCTCTTTATCGAATGGTACTTCATCTTCAACACGAGCAAATAAAATACCTTTAAAGAAGGAGCGATCTTGCTGCGACACTAAAACGTAAAATTCCATATAGCGTTCGGCCTTGCTTCTTCTGGGATAAGGTTTTTTTTTTGTATGATAATCACTCTTACGTAATATATGCTAATTTTTATAGATAATTTGTTGCTCAATCATCCCTTGCTAATGAGGGTTGCTAACAACGTCAAAACTCTAACGAGATGTCTCAGAAATGCTGTACTTTGCTTTCGGTGTCTGTTGGAACTGATAAACGCGTTTTTTATTCATTAAAAGTTAGTTCATATGACAATCTGTCCTTTTAATGCTCCTTGAAAGTATTGGGCATGCGCTTTTAACTAACTCAAAATCTAAGGGAATGGAAAAGCATTTCCAAACGCAAAATTTACAGCTACGACTTTTTGCCCGCTTTAAGTTAGCATCTGGGCGGCGCCTATTCTATGTTTTAGTGCTTCTTCAATAACTATTCCTTGAAACGCAAGATCAGCTTTCATCTCGTATAGGCCATATATGCAGATAGTTTAAAAATAAGTCTAGCATTGTGTAAAGAAAATACTGTCTTGGGCCCCTCATTTTTACAGAAATTTCTTAACGATGTACCCGTTCCTAGATTCCTGGACAACTGTCCTTTTGATCTTTTCTGATGTAGTTCTATTTTTTAAAGTAAGTCGTGCAGAGCCTGGCACAATCACTTCATCCGCTCTCCTAGGTCTTAAATCGACAGTAGAGAATTAATCTGCATCAATATAGATGGATTAATTTGGGAACAGTAATATTCCGTTTATTATCCCTTTCACGCTCGGTGTTCTTTCAGGTCGTTATACGGGTCAAGAATCGAGCCATATGCTAGGACATTTTTTAGAAAACAAATAAAAAGTTAATTATTAAAAAACATGGCGGGCATTAACATGAAGATCAGCCTAATGTTTTAAAATGCGGAGACAACATGAGTGAAATGTCTCCTTGATACAGCATCGCTCAACGCTCTCATTGCAGCGTGAATTAACAGAAAGTATACGGCCGGAGCATTTTCTAAAAGTTTTAAGCATAGAACCTCCCCCAATTTATAGACCCTGATTTTTGAGTAAAAGGTAGCCATTTGTTGTGAAAATCGGCCTCCGACCGAGAACAACTTGTTCAGAGCTTACAGATAACGAGACACCATACAAAGTTTGTAGGCTCATACTACTAATTAAACAAAGACTTAGGGCGGAAGATCGAAATCGCCCTAGATTGTAAACCAAGATCAGCTAGGGAAGCAGCTGCTGACTTCCCAAACAATGCAACAAGAACTCCTCAAACAGTTCCCCAAAAACAAAGAACTATCCAAGATAAATTCCAAAAGCATGCAAAATAATCGGCTCATGTAAATAGAAGAAGCAGAAACTCATTTTTCATAAGAAACAGCATTAAAAATGCAATTAATGGATCCCCAATACCCCCCGCAAGAATTAGAGGCTAATTAATCATGCTGTAAGAAAAATTAGAGTCGAATTAACAGACAATTTAGCAAGACTGATGAAATAGATAGAAGATAAAAAGAGAAAAAGAAAAACTCGTTGAGGCTGATGACTCCAACTTAGGTCCTGGTGTTAAAGAAAGAATAACCCAAAGACTAGAAAGATCTTGGAAAAGAAAGATCAGCGAGAAGAACTAAAAGCGGCGTCTATAACCCGAGACCAATACGAACTCAAGTGAGTCAGAATAAGAAAGAAAACTATCCAAAGAATTTTATATGAAGACACAACACTAGCAAGAACGAATAAAAACACTGTTTAAGAGAGAGCAAGGAGTCACCATTAGCAAGCCGTTAAACAGCCTATGGATTTGCAATAAGTACGCTGGTGTTGGCTATTACAGGCGGCGGTGGACAAAGTTCAGTGCCTCCCCCGGCCATCCGCCTTCCGCCTGATAAATCATGGGTAAAAAAAACAGCTTGAACAACTTGCTTGGTTATTGAAAAAAATTAGCCGTTAAAGCGATAGACTCTTTACCAGGTATATTAGGGAGAATAGTTAGCTGGCTTTTGTCTACAGCAAGCAAATGTAGTTGGTTTTTTAAGGCCGAGCACCTGTATGGGCATTAGTCGCTTAATAGTATGGGTTAATATTAGTAAGATAAAGACCGAGTAATCCTGGGGCAGATATTCCAATAACAAGTGCTGTCTGTTTCATATTCATTGGTCATTACTTTTTTGCGGTCTTCAACGTTCTTCGGGCCTTTGGTCTCAGGGATTGAATGACTTATTCTTGGGGGTCATTCGTGTTTTTTTATGTTTGTAAATGATAACCTGGCTCAGAATTTATGTCGTTTTTTTCCACCTTCTGTTCATTGCCTGCCACACAGGATTCCATTATTTAGTTTAATTATTGTACCTATCTGAGTCTGAAGGTCAGAAGGCAGCATGTAATACCAGTGGCCAACAGCAAAGTCTACTTTCGATCTGCGTATTGTAAAACATTTTGGTACCTCTCAAATACTTGAAGGCAAATCAATTGTATAATTAATGTCGTCCTCTAAATTTGCTAAGTATTGTTTTTTGCCGCATCAAAGCCAGTAGAAGGATTAGTTATGCTCGAATCTTGTCTGTGTTTTCTTGCGAACCTAGCAAACACCAAACGTAGTACGTATAGAGTCGTTTATTCGTTCTATTCCGGGGGCGCGTCTAGGGTTAGGGCCCTTGTAGAAGGGTGTCTAAGAGAAGATTAGATTGTTCCCAGGGGGGGCTGTTTATGCTCTTGCTCTATGGACGCCTAGGTGAACAGTCGTGCCTGAAGAGAAAGATGTATAAGGAAGGACCCAGTCATAGTTAACTTTCTGTGCACGCCCCAAAAATAAGGGTGCCTAAGCCAAGATTGCGGTCCAACTTTTGTCTAAAGTCGTCTTAAACATTAATATTGAATTCGTACAGATCCTTTCAAAAGCACTTCATGTCTATTCTGTTGCTGAATGGATTAAATAAACGGTTGTCATTAGTAATTGTGCTTGCAGTTCAGTCTAAATACGTCCTGAAGAGTGTAATAAAAATGAAATCTATACACTGACCTCACCAAAGGACTAGGGATGATTAAATGATCAGCATACGACACTCCACACCCGTTTGATGCACAAACACAGCAAGTTTAACTGGTTCTGATAAAACGTCTGCATCGGATGACTGAACCACACTTTTGGGATGTAGTCTTTTTAGAATAGGGGGGTTAAGATACTGTTTAATGGCGTACTCACCTGTTACTTGGATAGCTTCATCTGGGTCGCAGAAATTGACAAGAGTATCAGTGTTACAATTTTAAGATTGTAGTGCGGCCCAACAGTATATTTTGGAAGCATCATATATTTAATACGCTCATTTTTATTTCGTTTTTAAAAAATGGTTTTTGTAAACAATACAAACACAAGACCGTCCTTCGTATATAGAACAGCATGCCTATTGATAACAAATAGTGGAAGCAGAAATGGTTGCGCTTCATGAAATATTTTACAAAGTTGTATGTTTAATAAAAGTGAATCCAAGAAGAATAAATAAGGTTATAAAAATTGGACAATAGAAGAAACTAGTTAGCAGTTTAACCATACCTGAAGGTTATTTACGGGTTTTGCTTCACAATAAAAAAGAAGCAATGAGTAACTTACATTTGCTCTCAAACTTAACAATGCAAAACTAAAACATGTTAACATACAAATCCTGAAAAAGAAGAAGTAGGTTACTCTTTAGTAAAGAGCTAGCCAAAATGTTAGGCTTTGCAACAAACAATCAACCCTTTCATAGTTTTAGTGTAGCACCAGACAAAACTACTTATGAGGGGGAAAGTCCGCTCGATCTTGCATTACATTCATTACTTTTATGTTCATTTTGGACGAGCTGAGCACTGATGAAAACTTAAATGATGGAAGGGGAAGGCCAACTGTATTAAGAGCTCTACCATCTGGGAAAGCTGCATAGTTGCGATTATGAATTATAAAATTCCCTAATTTACAGTTTTAAAAAAGGATTAGTTTTTGTGGAGGGTCGGATCATGTAATATAAAGATCACAGATCAAAACAGGAAAAGTCCTTAAAAATGTATAACCTGCACATTGATTTGAAAATGAAAATAATAAAACTTTACTAAAAAATGTTGCGGGGGGCCAGAAGAACCGGGGAGTTACATTGGCTCCTGTAAGGTTTAATAAACTTTAGAATTAAAAGACCTTGCAGACGTTGCGGACTTTGAACAGAATGGTGAGATAGGCCGCTTTGTATGGTATTTTGAGTACACTAAAGATGGTGATTATAAACGTCAAAGTAGGTTGCGACAGAAAAAGTTTCCTAAACTAGAACAGCTGCGCAATCTAGAAGCAAATAATGTTGTCCATTATGAATAAAAATATCGAAAACTGATCTCAAATGCACGTTGGAACCATATTTAGAATGGGACATTAAAATTTGAATTTCATAAGCCCATTTACATTTTTTTACCGTCAAAAAAGTTTCAGAAAAGCATCAAAACTCTGCCCTTTACATGTAAGTCTTATGCCGGACGACAATAGTTCGGAAAGAATTGGAAAATAAAGCCTATGGAATAAACTAGACATCCTCCACAGAAGAGAAACGTTTTAAATGGATGCTACTACTAATTACAGTTCATTCCGCAAATGAATTAGTGAGATGCGTTTCACAATGATATTGAAATTTCTGTCTTAAAAGATAAGGGGAGGGATGGGGTTGTGGCGTTAGACGACTCCTTCTAAAAGGAAATTCTAATTACTGGGCAAAACTTAACGTTGAAAAACTAAAAGTTACGTCGTCATTCATCCACAATGGCGAGGATATTAAGGTCGAACAACAACAACAAAATCAATAATAGTCTAAATACAAACAATCTACAGAACTGAATGGATTAATCTTACCCATTAGGGCCTCATAGGATATTATTATACTGAACAGGTTATTGACGAGGCATGATAAAAAAATAACTGGATTAGATGAAATTCTTTTATAAAACTATGGAGCAGATTAAACTTTATACAAAAAACCCCTCATTGTTCATTAATTTGTGGACAAAACCTGGTGTGTGAAAAAATAATTTGTCCCTCAACCTATTACAAAAGTTTATCGTTAGAAAAGAAAAAAGAAAGGGAAATGAAAAAAAAAATGAAAAAAGAGAAAGAATTTTGATTATATTGTGATTTTCTGTCCAACGCTTGAATTTAACAAAGCATATTAATGATAGAAGGTTTATATGGACAGATGATGACATATATTTAGTTGATCCTAGCAATAAGCTAAGTGATTTGTTTTAGAATACTTTTATAAATTTTTTAAGGAACGCAGACACTATTTATTATAGATGACTGTTCGCAGAAAGAGACATAGTTAAAAAAAGAAACGCTTTGTCGAAACTAGCTTTCAGTGGAAGACATGCTGGGATAAGTGTGTGGATTTTATGTCAAAATATAACTCGGTTTAAAAAAACTTTAGAGAACAGTTAAAGACTGTAGTTTTATTTCACATGAAAGACAGAGACGCATTTGATGAATGTATGCGCGAAAATGATGTTATTGAAAATGACCAGGAAAAACACAGGATTAAACAAAAACTGAAATCTGAAAAGTTTAGTAAATTAGTATTGAAAACGGATAATCCTACACAGTATGTTTGTTTGTAAAAAATCGTTATTTTTTGGTTATTGAAGTCTTACTTGTCAGAGAACTATAAAACACGGGGTCTAGAGTCAACCGGTCGAAACTAGTTGAGACCGGTTGAGCTAGACCCCGTGTTTATAGTTCTCTTAGCTTGTTTTTGCGTCTTTAAGTTTCCAGATATATTTGCTCAGTTCTGTTTGGTTTTTATATTTTTCTTTATTAAATGACTGTTTGTGGTTTGCATATCTGGTTTTGAAGTGGTTTTCAGTGATCCCTATGTATGTTTCTTTTTCATTTTCTGATGTCACAGTAGCCTGGTATACAATGTTGTTGTGAAGACATTTATTGTTTAGTGGGCACTGTTCCTTTCTGGTGCAATTGCAAGATTTCCTTTCTTCACCCTTCTTTGCTGTGTTGATTTTCATTTTGTTGGATGCGTCAATTAGGTTTTTGAGGTTGGGCATACATGAGTACGATAGTTTGACAGTGTTTTTGTTAAATATTTTGGACAGTTTGTGTTCTTTTGGAAATGAAGTTGTTAGGATTTTGAAGAATTCTTTCCCTATGTTTGTTTTGAGTTTCCCGTCGTATGGGGGGGTTATACCATATGATTTTTCTTTTCCTATTTTTCTTGCTTTTATTTGTGTTGTTGTCTGGGTTGTATTGTAATTTGTAATTGTATCCACTTGTTTGTAGTGCCTCCTGGTATTCTACTGCTGCATTGTTGAACACTCTCTCACTGCATGACAGGTTTGATAGTCTCTTGTTTATGCCATGGGGTATGGTCTTTAATATAGATGGTGGATGGTTACTTTTGGTGTGTACATAAAGAGGTGTATCGTTGGTTTCTTGTATGGTTTATATATGTGATTGTTGAGATCCAGTGTTATGTCTAAGTAGTTCACTACTTTTTTGTTTGCTTCAATGGTAATCTGTAAGTTGTGGTTTTGGAAGATTTTGCATAGTTCTTTCTTCTTGTTTTCGATGGTTCTTGGATTGTTGGTTAGTGCAGCAAGGCCATCGTCTCTATATAGTCCGACTTGTTTTCCGAGTTTTTTTCTTGATGTCGGACAGCATGAATAGTCCGACCAGTTCACATGTTTCTGCACCATCATATGATCCCATGGTTACGTCGAATGTTGAGTTTCTGTTGGTTTTCCTGATCCAGGTTTCATTTTTGCTGTGTAGTAATGTTTTCTTGGTGTGGAGAATGATTTCCATTTCTGACCCTGTTATGTCTGTGTGGTTACTGGCAAACTTCAGGGCTTTGGTGAGTAGTTCCTCATCTATAGATGGGTAAAAGTCTACTATGTCAAATGTGATGAATACTGTATTACTTTGTTTATTGAGTTTTTTGAACCATTGGATAACTTCGTATGTGTTCTTCCAGAGTTGTATTCAGAGTTTTGATTTTACGTTCTTTATTATTTTTTCCAGAATTTTCTTGCTTATTTTGCCTAATTCATATATATATATATAATATACTGCTGAACAATTAAATAGTGGGAGAAAACAAGTGCAGGTTAACAATTCTTCAGTCATTATAGTAACGACTTGGCAAAAATTTGAATTAAAAAAAAAAGAAAAAAAAAGGGGAATACATTATAAATATGAGAAACCCTTCACTAGCTGCCTGAGGAACCATCGTACTCCCCTTCGAAGGCAGATCTATTTGTATTGCCTGCTCCTAGGCCTTTCGTCCACTGGATCGGACTCATCAGGGAAACACGGCTGATTGTGTCTGTGCTCTCGTGTCAAATAGAGACACACCAAAGTCCATAATTCTGTGGTGTTCTCATCACCAAGGGATCAAAAAAGAATCCAACAGCACCCCCAAAGCAGCCAGTGAAGGGTAGTAAAATGGACCAAAGGGAAAGTGTGGAGAGGAAAAAAGTTGGTGAAAAACTAAAAGCATTATGCAAACAGTATAAAATGTAGGGGACAATCTTTGAGCCTATGCTTGAGGATCATCCATTCAAGGATGCAAGGGAGATCAAAAGATATGGAACAGTGTGAGTGGTCAGCTCTGCTGTTCAATAACCCAAGCATTGTGAGTGGCTAAGAATTGTACAGAACAACCTTTACTTGGATCTCCTAAGAGATGCAATCTCCCACTGATTGACCAAACATTATACTGCTGAACAATTAAATAGTGGGAGAAAACAAGTGCAGGTTAACAATTCTTCAGACATTATAGTAACGACTTGGCAAAGATTTGAATTCAAAAAAAAAGAAATACATTATAAATATGAGAAACCCTTCACTAGCTGCCTGAGGGAACCATCGTACTCCCCTTCGAAGGCAGATCTATTTGTATTGCCTGCTCCTAGGCCTTTCATCCACTGGATCGGACTCATCAGGGAAACACGGCTGATTGTGTCTGTGCTCTCGGTGTCAAATAGAGACACACCAAAGTCCATAATTCTGTGGTGTTCTCATCACCAAGGGATCAAAAAAGAATCCAACAGCACCCCCAAAGCAGCCAGCGAAGGGTAGTAAAATGGACCAAAAGGAAAGTGTGGAGAGGAAAAAAGTTGGTGAAAAACTAAAAGCATTATGCAAACAGTATAAAATGTTGGGGACAATCTTTGAGCCTATGCTTGAGGATCCATTCAAGGATGCAAGGGAGATCAAAAGATATGGAACAGTGTGAGTGGTCAGCTCTGCTGTTCAATAACCCAAGCATTGTGAGTGGCTAAGAATTGTACAGAACAACCTTTACTTGGATCTCCTAAGAGATGCAATCTCCCACTGATTGACCAAACATTATACTGCTGAACAATTAAATAGTGGGGAAAACAAGTGCAGTTAACAATTCTTCAGTCATTATAGTAACGACTTGGTAAAGATTTGAATTTAAAAAAAAAGAAAAAAAAGGGAATACATTATAAATATATCGTTGACAATCAGGCCCGAAAGATACAGACGCTTGCTGTCTTGGCCGAAAACGTGTGCAGCATTTTCAGAGATGAATCCATTGTGTGGATGAAACTGTTTCGTCTTTCCCTGTGTGCCATGCTCTCTCAGATGTCAATAGACCCGACTGAGGCCGAAAAAGCCGACCCATAATTGAAGTGATGGGAATCGAACCCACGAACCCCGGGCACGCAAATGTGCGATGTTAGCCACTTATAAGACAGGGAGCAGTGGATGAGCAGCCAGGGAGACCAGTTCCCCTTCAAGAACAGAAATCCCTGATCCAGAACATAAGACAGAGGGCAGAAAGGGCTGCCATAACTCTCCAGCTCACAGCAGACTGAGGTCACCGTCTTCAGGCTTCGTACAGGACATGCCAACGTTGGACAACTGTCTGCACCACAAGCTGAAGATCGGCCCTGATCCTTCAGTGCCAGTATTGCAGGTGGGCAGACAGCACAGCATGTCCTAAAGGAACGACCACACCGTGCTGAGCTAAGGGACAGAACTCGCAAGATGAGGCGATGATGCACCGGAAGCTGTGAGGGGTTGTGGGGCAGCCCCAGAGAACAGTCAAGTTCGTTTCAGGGT
>JAFLJL010001686.1:7500-10000 GCA_018398815.1 Conus ventricosus | reverse complement strand
AAAAACAACAAACAAACAAAGAAAAGACCCTAAATGAAAACAAATATTACCATTTTCTTCGTGGCAACAGAACATAGCGGCACTATACTTTTAGACACTCGTGGAACGAAGACAGCAAGCAGCTGCAACTTTTTGTTATTTCATTTTATTTTCTATGGCTGTTTAAGAACAGAAAATTGCAACAGAAATTAAAAGTGTGTGAAGCAGGTTTGCTACCTGAGAAAGAAAAGCCAGTGCGGCGGTTGGTGTCACCTTTACGAGAAGTCGTCAGGATTGGGCCAGTAGGTGCTAAACCACCATCCGAATCGATGGGCCAGTGCAGCGTCTGTTTGACCCTGGCGGTCTGCTCCGTGAAGGACGTACACTTTTCTGTCTGGTATTGCTTCATTTCTATTTCCGCGACAGTTTCGTAACAATAATGCCAGACTGGCGCTAACGGTTTCGGTGTCGTCTAGGAGAGAAACTTGATGGGTTGTTGCGAGGTAAACTCCCTCTGTAAGTTTAGTTGCTTCTGTCTCTTTTTCTTTGTTCGCTCATTTTTCGTTTCTGGCTTCGGCGTTCGCTTGCTCCGCTTCTCTCTCTCTCTCTTTCTCCGTCTCTCTGTCTGTCTGTCTGTCTGTCTCTGTCTCTCGTTCTCTCTCTCTCTCCTCTCTCTCTCTCTCTCTCTCTCTCTCTTCTCTCTCTCTCTCCTCTCTCTCTCTCCTCTCTCCCTCTCTCCCCCCTCTCTCTCTCTCTCTTCTCTCTTTTACAAACAAAGTAATAACTGCAGTTTGTATTTTGTGTGCGTGTGCGTGTGTGTGTGTGCTTGCGTCCATGTGTGTGTGTGTGTGTGTGTGTGTGTGTGTGTGTGTGTGTGTGTGTGTGTGTTGTGTGCTTGCGTACATGTGTGTGTGTGGTGTTGGTGTGTGGGTGTGTGTGTGCGTGCGTGCGTGCGTGCGTGCGTGCGTGCGTGCGTGCGTGCGTGTGTGTGTGTGTGTGTGTGGTGTGTGTGTGTGTGTGTGTGGTGTGTGTGTTTTGTGTGTGTGGTGCGTGCGTGCTGTGTGTGTGCTTGCGTCCATGTGTGTGTGTGTGTGTGGGTGTGTGTGTGTGTGTGTGTGCGTGCGTGCGTGCGTGCGTGCGTGCGTGTGTGTGTGTGTGTGGTGTGTGTGTGTGGTGTGTGGTGTTGTGTGTGTGTGTGTGTGTGTGTGTGCTTCATACAAAGTATATCAAGATTTCAATTTATCACGGACGGCAGTATTAATTAGAGACACGCTACTCCAGTCAAGTACAATAAGAAATCACGTGAGAGTTACAAAAGTCTCTCTCTGTCTGTCTGTCTGTCTGCCTGTCCGTAAATGTGTGTGTGGTGTGTGTGTGTGTTGTGTGTGTGTGTGTGTGTGTGTGGTGTGTGTGTGTGTGTTGCGTGCGTGCGTACCTGCGGCGTACAAACGTGTTACGAGCGAGTTTAATCAATGAGTAAAAGATAAGTGCGCGAATGCATGTACAGACCTGTTTATCCCAGAGCAGCTGTTGGTGTACTCTTCAGCTATAATGAGTGCGTTTTTCTGCGAAACGTGAGTTCACATCTTCCAATTTTTTCTTTGTAAGAGCGGAACAGGTGCGTTGGGAGTTGTTTTTATCTACTGGCATCACATTGTAAGGGTAAAATAGTTGAGGACACCTGCTCTTACAGTACCCGCCAGAAAATAGGTTTCTCCCATTACAAATTGCTTTCGAAACTGATTCATTAGAATACTCTGGCACAGAATCAAACTCTCTCTCGCCATTCTATTTCGAGATTTCAGAGCCTGTAATTCTGCTGTTGTTTCAACGTCATCCAGATGCGAATACGCGCGCACGAGCTAGCGAGAGCTGTCACTCTTTTGGTCACGCAGACAAACACAATGCTTATTTACCGTTAAATGCAACTATCGCTCAAGAACTTCGTCTTGAGATTTTCTTTCTGACTTCCCCCCCCCCCCCCCCCCCCCCCCCCCCCCCCCCCCCCGGTTCGTTGTACTCATCGCATTTTCACCAAACATGTGTACAGAATCGTAATGGTTGCAGGTCTGCATGTATGTGTATGCTTGAACGAGCGCAAGTGCATTTATGCCTAAGCCTTGCTAGGGAGCACTCAAGTGTTATTTCTTTCGTTGATAAACCAATGTAAGGATCACTGTCATTCATTTAGTTACTGTGGTGTATTCTTCTTCTTACGATCATGATTATGAAAATGATTATAGTTATTATTCAGTCAGATCAATTTCTATTTCTGCTGCTGCTGTCTGCTGTTGTTGTTGTTGTTGTTGTTGCTGTTGTTGTTGTTGTTGTTGTTGTTTTGTTATTTTTAGTTCAGTATGGTCGGGTTTGTCAGTTGAGCAGTCAGGTGCGGAGTTGGTTGGGAGTTCCAACCAGTGGAGGGTTGGATCTTTACAGCTTTATTTCAATACCACTTGATAAAAAGAAAGATGGAATGGGCTATGACGTAGTCTACGCAGTGCACATCAGCACGGATTTAGGA
>JAFLJL010001685.1:7500-32478 GCA_018398815.1 Conus ventricosus | reverse complement strand
ACCCATGTTTCCAGCACATATGCTTCATTTACTCCAGTCTGAAGTGTTTAGGTAGTACAGAAGAAAAACTGTGTCTCTCCTAACATTTGACTTACTTTTCAAATAACTTTTTCAGAAATTTCTCTGCTTATATTTTGAGGTCAGTCTCCAAGTAGTTACCACCTACAGTATTTTCAGTTATTTCACTAGATTCTACAACATCTCTAGTTTCTAAAAATGTATAGGTTTGCATATCTAGTGCAAATAATATGTATGCAGAAGCCAAATTCTCAAGTGTGGTGTGTGACGAGTTTCCCGTCCTAGATTTTAACTACATTTCTTTAAAGTTTAAATTGATATACAGAGCACTGTGAGGGTTAAGTTCTGCCTTTCCAAGGCCTCTTAAAAGAAATAACTCCCATGCCATTCACTCTGGTTGTGCCACACACATCCACGCTCCAGCTCATTCCATTACAGGTATCTATTTGTCTTTCTTTTATGTCACAAGTCCTGAAGACGGTCTATGATCAAAATGTTGCTGATATTTGTTCTGTTTTTCTTTTCTTTTTTCCTATTTTAAAATCTTCTGAGAATCCTCACAGACATTTAGCATTTTTTCACAGATCTGCTGTCAAAAATCTGTTTTATTCATTCCATTACTTTTCCAACGCCAGCAGTCTTTTCAGAACAACAATCATCCAAAAAAAATCCTATGGCCACCCATGAGAACACCAACATCCTTACAGTGACGTTCTGATCCAACCTGTTCAGGACTCACTATCCTCTTGATGACAATGACAGTGTCGCCCTCAAGAAAGGAGACAAATATGTCTCTCACAAACAAACCAGTACACCAGCAAACACCAAAGACACCGCATAAACTTATCACGTGTGAGGAAAAAATGGAATGGGAGGGAAAAATCGACATGGAGAGGTCACCAACAGGCGGCCCAACATTTTGGTCTAATTGAAAACGTTCTTCACTGAAAAGGTGAGCCAACCCCAAGCAGACATGATGAACATGTCCATCAACATTAAATTGTAATGATTATACAAATAGCTTGCATGTGTGTGTGTGTGTGTGTGTGTGTGTGTGTGTGTGTGTGTGTGTGTGAGTGTGTACGCGTGCGTGACTGCGTGCGTGTGTGTGCATGTGTGTGTGTTTGTGTGTAAGTGAGAGTGTGTGTGTGTGTGTGTGCGTGCGTGCATGTGTGTGTTGCATGTGTGTGTGTGTGTGTGTGTGTGTGTGTGTGTGTGTGTGTGTGTGTGTGTGTGTGGTGAGCGCACGCATGTGAGCGTGCGTGCGTGCATGGGTATTTATACTTAGTTGTATGTATGGATAGTGGGGGGGAAGGATTTCCACTCATTCTTATTTAACTTACTTACAGACCGGAAATGAAATGAGGCAGGGGAACAGTAAACGATAAACAGTAAACATATAAAGTAAGTCTATGTATTTGTCTGACTTTATTCAAGTTTAAAAGGCTGTGCCAGTCTTGAATAAAAGTTACTCTGTGTTAGGTTTCCTTATGGGAGCAAAACATACCCCACTTGTTTACTGTTTATCGTATACTTACAGTACACTACAATCTAAACAACAACAAAAAAATGTTTTCTTCAACAACAACAACAACAACAAAAAAGATGTCACTCACCTTCTTGTTCACCAGCTCAAACAGCAAATCCATCAGCTTCCCCGGCACACAGCCCCTGACAACGCTCAGCTGTGGAGTAGCACACCAAACTGGACGGATCGCCGAAGGCCACCATGGACTGAAGACACTCCACAACAGGCAGCAGTCCCGTCACCCCCTCCTTCACGTAGTCTCCCAGCAACACAGCCAGTCTGTCCATGGCGGGTTTGAGAAGCGGTTCCAGCCTGGTCAGTGGAATGCTCAGCCGCTGCGTATGGCGCTGCAGTGGGACAGCAGGCTGCAGTCGTAGGCAAGCAGTTCCAGAACGCCGATCTGAAAGAACGCCATCAGAGCTGCCAAACCCCCGTCAGCTGTATCAGAAGAAACTATGGCTAATTTCAGTAGTTTTATAAAATAAATCTGGTAGTACTACAGTTCCGAAAGTCACACATACAAACACAAATGCATATACACTCACATATGCTTGCATGTGTGCAGGCACACACGCTTGCACATACGCACACACACAAACATCACAGAGACACACAGACAGACAGAGGAGAGAGAGAGAGACTGACAGACAGACAGAGAGAGAGAGAGGAAAAATCACTGAGGCTACCTTTGAGCATAGACAAATCATTGCGGCAAACTTCACTTCCTGCATGGAACATGCTAATCCTCACAGTCACGATACATGGATACTTTAATAAGTACTCCATTCAAAACTGCTGGTTTGAAACCTTTGAAGTAGGTTCCTTTACCTAAGTGTTTTTTCGACATGTTTCTTGCACGCATAAAATAACTGGAAAATTCTATTTCTTGTCAATGTTTGGTGGACAAAAATAAGAGCTGCTGAGCGATGTTCAGACATACTGTGGAGAAATATCTATTTCCATGGGTTTTTTTTTAACAAATTCCAAAGTATGGAACGAGCTGAGTAAACTGCAGACATATATTAATTATCAGCTCTGTGCAAAAAAAAAACAGGGAGAAACCTCTCACTGAAGACCTTCTCACTCATGATCCCCTTCCTTGCGTGGCACAAAACTCTGAAGGGTAGCACCGGCAAAAAAGCAACAACTTCAACGAGTGTTCTCCTAAGAACACCTGAAGAAAATCAATTCAAGAAATTTGAGATGACGTAACAGTAGCAGGCAGCGTCTGAGGGTGCAAGGAGTCACCAAACACCAAGGTAAAGAAAAAACGTTTGGGAAATCTGTTACAGCGTAAGGCTTTCGTGACCAATTCTCTGAATATTCAAATAAGAAATCTGACAATGTCGAAGAGTGAACAAAGATATCTAAACATCCAACACTAACCCAGTACCATAAAAGAATGAAGAGAGTCCAAAAAAAAAAAATAAGCAAGGTATACATTTCTGTAACAGCCAAAAGATCGCACTCCCACCCCCCTCCCCTCAAAAGGAAAAGATGGAGACTAGACCATGAAATATTCAAGGAACAGGATTTAGCTCCCTCTCACTCTCTTTTTTCTTCTTCTTGGTAATATCTTGCATATCGCTCATGAATGATTCATTAATCTGGTTTTCAGCTTGTTTTATCAACTCCAGATTAGGAAAGGCGACAATGTGTCTGAGTAAGAAATGGATCAGCAAACTCCACAAAAACAGGCCACTGTCAGTGTGCCAGCCACAGAGTGAAATTCAAGGACAAAAATATCAGCATACAGCCCCAAATTACAACACATGAACAAAGATGAAACACAATATTGTTGTGCTTGGATTATAATCAGACACCATAAACATGTAAAACATGCTGTGTTTAAACTGGCTAGTCAATTTCCACTTGCAGTCACAAATTTTTAGGGCTCACCAAGCTGTGTATTCATATGAAAGATGCAGTGAAATCAATAAAAGAACAGTGAAACCTTAAACTTCCCAGAAATCTGCCAGAAGGCCCTGGATCAACCAACTAATCTACATATGTGCCACATCTCCACATCAAAATTAAATGGGCCATATTCCGTCTTCTAGAAAGTTTGATTACAAGAAATCAGCATTTTTAATGTAATCCTGCTGACAAAAATATCCCACCCAAACAAACACACCAACCGACATAGATGAGCACCTACCTCCTTGGTGGAGGCAAAAATAAATTCAAAATTTTTTCATATTTATGTGCCCGGCCCACTGAGATCAAGACGGCTGTATGTGAAAGTAATGACAAAGGAAAATTCAACAAACAAACAACAAAACAATAAGACAACATAATAAAAGCTTATTTTTTTTTTCACCTGTGGCTCCGCCAACTCGAGATGATTCGTACAGCAGCTTCCAGACCTCTCCAAGATGCGTCACCAGTGCAGGAATGACGTGGACAGTCTTTCTGCACCGCCTTTCCCCATCGCCTTTCTGCTGCTTTTCAAAGTCCAGTTCGCAGTCAAACGTTGTGAGCAGTACAGCTTTTCCAAAGGCGTTGAAGAGTCCTTTTTCCATTCCCCGACTTTGGACAAAAAACGGGGTCCCTGAGAACCAGCTGAAAAAGGGAAAGATGGCCGCCGCTCCCCACTCAGTTTCGTCCGCTTCTTACTAGCACTGTTTCTGAGGCAACGTCAGCGCCTGGAAAGACCCAGTCAAAAGATCCCTGCGGGGGGGAAACTTTCCCCTTTTGTCTGCAGAAACCCGGACCCGAGGGCGGGGCGGGTAGTTCTCTGGCTTTCTGGCTGGGTGAGGAGGTGGAGAGAAAGTGAGGGAGAAGGGGGGGGCGGGCCACATCCGGGAGGAAGAGGTTCCACACCCGTCGACTGGGACACACCGGGCCTGCTCGCAGCATTGCGGTGAGCAGTTCAAAGCCCTGCTCCTGATAGCCTTCACTCTCCGCCTGCCTGGAGCTGATCACACTGAAAAACCACCAACAATGTGACTTTTAGCTGGACCCCCTTCAGCAGCCAACCTCTCCTTCCTGTCATTCTCTTTCTGTTTCTTCCCCCCCTCCCCCACACCCATACCCTCCTCCCCCCCAATATCCTCGTCCTTTCTCCCCATATCCATTTTGACTAGAAAATAAAATTCTATGCACTAGCCCCCTTACCTCCTCACAATCAACTCATTTCAGAGACTCACCTGAGACAGGGGGTCCACACCTGAAGCCAAAGGGGCACCAAATGGCATCCCTGGGCCTGAGGGAGGTCAGCCCACCTCACACACCGGGCTACAGAAGCCAGGCCCCCTCAGGATGTGTTTGTAGACCCTCACTCCTGCGAAACATCCATTCAAAGTACAACAGCAGGAAAGGGGCGGAAGGAAGGAAGAAATAACTCTGGTAAAACTCAATCCTGCCAAATACACAATTATGCTTCAAAATCTAGAAAACGATGATGACACATCTTGCACATGGAATCGATAATCTGCCCAGACAAAGTAGACTTGTATAGCTCACTTCTGCAACTGCAGGCAATAAATAAAATCACAGGAAATTTTAAAATATACTGTGTGCCATATTGGAAATCAACCAACTATACGCATGTACATCTTTTTCAAAACACAAATCAAGCAGGTAAAGAAAAATACAGGGACGTCACTGCTTAAAGCCTGAAGTAGATCTGGAAATATGAACTAAAAAAAACCACAAAAACTAGCGATACGTGAAGTAGACTTGGAAATGTGAAAAAATGAAACCTTTAATAATAAATGGGTGACTTGTAAAGCAGGAAATATTGAACAAATGAAACCATCAGTAACTAAATTTCTTTCTGTGTACACAGGCGGGATACTCCTGCGGACACTTCCTGATAGAAAAGGCAGTGGAGTTTTTTGTATATATGACCGTTTTTTTTCCTTTGCCATTAAAAGGCAGCCATACTCCATTTCGGGAAGGTGCATGCCATGTGCAACAGCATCCATCCCAACGCCAAACTGGCCTCTCTTCTGAAATTTTGGGGTGAGGGGATTTAACGTGTGCAAGATTTTTGTGCGTGCGTTACACACAGAACCTCAGTTTAGTCTCATTCGAAGGACTGTATGGGGAAGGGAGTAGAAACAATGTTAACTCTGAGGAAAAACCCCTGTAACCGAAATTCGAACCCACAACCCCAGGATCAGGGAGTCTGGGGCTCTACCAAGAGCACCCGGCCCCCAGTAACTAAAGGGATAAGGTGGAGCTGGAAATATGAAGGGATGAAAACCATCAATAACTGAACAGTTGACATGTGAAGCAGATGATTCCCTGCACACACTGGTCACGTCCTTTACCTTTTGCAAGTGATGAGAATTTTGATGCAGACTGGCGCAGCACTTCTGTGCCATCCATCAGTACCCGAACAGGGCCAGGGTACTTTTTAAAAACGCAGCCCAGTACTGAACCTGTGCAATTAAAAAACGTCAAATTCAACTTTAGTATAGTACATAATCTAAAAAAAAGTGTTTACCACCATGAACCTTATTTCAAGCAACAAAATTTAGTCCTCATGTATTTCAAAAAATTTTAAACCCAGGTTTTCAGTTTTCATTGTCGTTTGCTTATTTTTGTGTTTATTATCATTTTTTTTTCTCTCTGTTTGTATTAAAACAAAAAAAAAACCTTTATAATGCTCCTGAAAAAGTTACATTATAATATGATTGTCGTAATTTTCATACTTGCAATCAAATGACAAAACATTTTCCATCTTTTTCTTTTTTTCCTTTTATCTTTTATATTCAATCTTGATATACAGGTAACAAATGAAAAAATTTATGGATTAAAGTTCATTATTAGAGAGAAAGGATATATTTCAAATTATAATGTACAAACACTGAATGAAGAGGATTAAAATAGATTTTAAAAAAAAAATTAGTGCCATTTTTGGGGGGCTTGACTAACGGTAAAAGATATTTGACTAAACTAGCTCAACCCTTCCATTCCGGCTATTTCTAAACTGTGAGCAGCTGAAAGCCACTCAGCTGTGAGGTTCCTGACTTATATGGCGTAAATTAAGAACAGTAAAACAATTTTGATGTTTATATGTTTAAAAATATATAACACAATTCATTCCATGCGCTCTTTCAATGTGTGAGGAAAACAAAGAGAAAACACCTAAAAATCTTTCCAGCACACTTGTGGTGCAAAGGGATTTACTGTGGCGTTAAAATTTTATCCTTACTTGACACACATATTAGGATGACATATTAAAAAAAAAAAAAGGACACAGAACTGTCAGCACATAGAGCAAAGAATAAATTTTCAATTCAAACATCAGCCTGCCCTTTGGGTAAGGTGTGTCAGTCCAACGACATAGGCTAGAACACAGGCTACATCAAACGTTGTTATGCTCGCATAGCTTGCGGGGGTATTGTCTTTAGTTGTGGACAACTTGAGATGGCATTATCAGTCTTGACAAAAACCCTCGGAGTGGAGGTGGTGCCAGTGGCGGGGTATCAAAAACGGTCACACACGTAATGTTTTCCTTCTACTGTCACTGTACCTAGTGTTCAAGTATTCAGCTGTTCGGGATGATCCAGGAGTCTTTAGCCGGGAAGACACAACAACACAACCAAACACCAACACAGAAACAAAATATTCCATTGGTAAGGATTTTCGCAAGCAACATTTGAACTCTTACTTATTACCTTACTCACTTAACACGAAACGGGGATATCCAACCACCGTTGACAATTTTTTGCAACCATTTCGCTGCTAGTCTAAAATCAACTCTTTATTCTTTCTTTCTTTTTCCCCTTCTTTAACCAACATTAACATCATCTAATTGCACAGCTTGATCATATCCTAGGCATGTTGAAATAGATCATACTCAAAACACCTGTGGACGACCAGGTATCAGCGTGGTGTGCCTTTGACCTGAGGTGTCCAGCAGGTTGCCCCCCTGGGCATCGGGGGCGCCTCTGGCTGGAGTGCCACACAATTTTTCAGGTGTCCATTGACCCTTCATGACTCTCGAAAAACTACACAAAAGCATCACAATAGGATGAAACCACATCATACAAGAGCATCCGTGATTGCAACGAGACCACAACAAACACAATCAACTGCATCAAAATGAAGATTACAACCAAAAATACCAATTAAACTTGATTCAGAATCGACGCTAGGCAATACGGCCGATGGGGAAGCTGTCGGGGAAAAAGTGGAGACAGTAAACATAGGAATGAAAGGAACCAAGGGGGACAAGGGAGATGGATGGGGGTGGGGGATGGGTGGGACGAGAAACCATATGACAACGTACTTATACAAACATCACATCCCCAAATCGATAGGGACAGCAGAAAAGACAGTCTTCCTTGACTCTAAACAGCATTCACAAGAAATTTATGTGATAATATCAAAGACAAGTCTTTTCTCTTCACAAGGTAACATTCTTAAAGTCATCATTAAACAATGGCTGATTATATATTATCAAATATACTAAGAGCATAACAAAAATGTGAGTGCAGAACCGTTAATGAGACGTTCATGACGTTATGGCCAGATGCCGCAAACATAAAGGTCACAGCCTGCCTCAGTTTGAATAAAAGCAGCATGACATGAAAATAACAGGTTCAAGAGAACACCAGTGAAATACACTTTAATACTTAAGTAAACACACAACTAGAAATCATACTTTATGTAAACACACAACTGGAAATAATACTTTAGAGCGGAAACAGTCAAATCAAGCCACCAACCTAAACACACAACTGGAAATAATACTTTAGAGCGGAAACAGTCAAATCAAGCCACCAACCTGGTGACAAATGTCTGCAGCAAGTTCTATGTACAAATCCTTCATGATGACATTATGGGTTCTGAAAAAATATACAGGAAAAATATTTTGACAATTCATATGCCACAAGATTCTTTTACCTCAAGACTAATAAAGGTCACAAGATGTCCATACAATCCTCTTTTTCTGTGACTCTATGTTACCTTCCATTATCAGAGTAATAAACTCTCGCTATGTGTGCATGTATTTGTGTGCGCATGCGCATGAGCGTGCTCATACGCACAAATTAAGAATCGAAGTGTTGCTTTGCATCATTTACATGTTGTCTTTTTTTTTTCAAAATCAGGAACTTCTCATAAATTAGTAAACAATACTGTCATGATACAAGTCTTTTACTATTGTAAAAAAGACAAATGGAAACAGCGAACTCAATCGTAACTCTACATTTTCCAGATGTTTCAAAAACAACACTTACCCAGAGATGAACTTCTGGCGACCTCCTAAGTGATCAATATCAGTTTTGATCATATCATACATCTTGGTCAAGTGACTCTGAAACAATGACACTAATCAGATTAATGCCTGACATCAACAATATTCATCACCATGATAAAATACAATAATGTTACAGGAACAGCAGGATGTCAAAAAGCCAAAGCCAAAAAAGAAAAAGAAAAAAAGAGACCAAAGAAAAAACTCTTTCCATTTTAAGTTAGTCGATCATGAATGTGAAACTAAAGATGTTAGAAGATTTGTAGTTTTTATCTTGAGATCAAAGCTGGCTGCATGATGAAGTCAATCACACACTACTCACTGTAACTACAGAAAAAATCATGTAACACAGAGCTGCTACGGCCTCAATTCAGACTCCACAGCACTTTCAGTCACACTTCACTCTGCACACAACATGATGGTGGACTAGAAGACAGAAATCTCGCTAGTTATTGCCTGGTTTTGACTTGAACCATAAAAAATCAAAATGGCGGAAGATAAAATCAATAAATGAAGTGGTAATCTTCTGCTTTTTCTTCCTCTCCTTATTGAACTCGACCATTTTTTTGACAAAATAGATCTACAGTCTGAAGTTCTCAGTTATCCCAGTTCCACTTAAGCCGTTGAGAAGTCCATGAAAAGGGTTTAAAATTGTCTTTTTTTCAAAGTTTGTTTTTGGCATAACATTTTGTCATAGAGTGTAGCATCCTCAATGTCAATAAAATTGCAGTTTTTGCAGCTTTGGGAACAAGATGCTTTGACTTGCAGCTAATACTTTGGTCTGCTATGCTTAGTTCTTAGACAGTTTTGCTGACTTGTCACATGACACAAACGCCGTACAGGAGAGAGTGGAAAACAAACTGTGATCAGGACAGGCTTGGAGAATGTAGTTCAACTAAAGTCATCTGACATGGCTGCAGTGCAGAGACGATCAAATCAAACAGAACAACTGCATTCCTGTACTTACATCATCAAGAGCTTGGACATACTTGAGTCAGTTGACACAACAAACAGCAGCAGCTTAGAAAACTCTTTCAAATCCTCTAACCCAATCTCCTTTCTCCCATACTACAACTGCTATTGTCTTATTATCACCAAAAGTAGTAGTAATCCTGTCTTAATTTATTTTTTCAATATTTTGACCTTTATTAGTATTCCTATCAGTAATAAAATTATCATCATTACTACCTTGACTCACACATTATATCCCTTCTAACAGCCTCATTTTCATTCAACGCCTACCTTGCGCTGAAGAGATAAAAGCTAAGTGTCGAACTCGTTCATTTTCATTGCCCTATTTGTTTGTGTCTTGCCTAAAGAAGACCTAAGAGGTCAAACGCGTCGTGTTTTGTCTTGTGACTCGTTTGTTAATGTTTCTCTTGGCGGTTCGCTAACATTTATTCAAGATTTCTTTCACTTCCACTTCAATTTCTGGTGCGGAAGAAGTGGACTGGCCCTGCGTTGCCAAATGCTGTCAAGGATGAAAAAGAAAAACAGGAAGTGGGCGAGAAATTCAACTATGACAATCACTGCAATCTTCCAATCAAGTTTGAAAGCATTCACCAATTCACACCAACCCCCCCTCCCTCCCCCTCCCCTTTTATTAATTCCTATAACAGGTTCTTTACACGTACTGAACTGTTGATTCCATGTAAGCACACCGTCATCCTAAATGTAGTTCACTGCATAAATAATGCGAAACAATAATCATATGCCAATTTGTGCGCACAACACCTTCCACAGGCCCCAGTCGACAGCAAAAGCTCCAGCCTCTGCCGTCTTAGCCCCGCATGGGTGGTGAGCTTCCAGCTGAAGTTTCATGAACACTATGATGTCATCCTACACAGAGAAAAACAAACTCTCATTGAACAAATTGTACTGATAGCAGTATCACACAGACTACACTGTGAGGCCGTGTATGGAGCCACTGAATGTTTTGTTTGACAGTATGGTGACTCAAAGGGCACAGAAGATTGATGGTAGGTAGGAAATTATCACAGGACAAGACAGCAAGATAAATAAAGAATTCTAATGCGGTCAATTAATCACATTAAAAGAGACTTCCCCCATTTGTCACCTTGTTAAGTCAAAAAAGTTTCACAGCTCTTTGCTGTTTTCTGATTTCTTTTTTTTTCCTTTCGCCTTCACTTACAGCACAGCAATAACAAAACATGGTGGCACTGGTGAACTAATGGAGTAAATGTGACAGCTTACGGACCTTTCTTAGGGGGCTGAACTGATGGTAAACATGTGCGAAGCTGCATATCTTCAACTCAGCAATTTCAGCCTCATTTGCCTTCACCTTTAAATGCTACAACCCCCCTAATCGTTCTCTCATTCTTTTTATGCTCAACAATTGTAATATACTCCTGGCTGGTGCTCCAAAGTATTCAACAGAAATAAACCTGATCCTTTTTGTGTCTTGCTAATTCTTCTCGTGCACATGCTCTGGCCCTGGAGGTTCCGGTCTTTCTTGTCTGAGATTGATGGAGGAAAAGGGGGAGAGGGGGACCTTTGTTTGTGTAGTTGTGCGGTTTTGTGTATGTGTGCATGAATCTGTGTGCATGTGTGTATGTATAGATGAGTGTGTGTGTGTGCATGTGTGTATATGTGTGTGTGTGTGCTTGTTTGTCAAAATGTGTCACTGTATATGTCAGTGTGCGTATATGCATGTGTGTGTATTACGATATGCCATTGCTTGTGTATATATGATGGTGAATGAGTTTTAGAGAGAGAGAGAGAGAGAGAGAGAGAGAGAGAGAGAGAGAGAGAGAGAGAGAGAGAGAGAGAGCATAAAATGTGTCACAGTATGTATGTTAGTAAATACGTGTGTGTGAGAGAGAGAGAGAGAGTGAGAGAAAGAGAAAGAGAGAGAGAGAGAGAGAGAGAGAGAATATGAACATCACACCCATGCATGTGTGTGTTTGTGTGTGTGTTTCACATTGTAAATGTAAAGATGTGAGCAGGTATTTCTTCGTGAAACGTTTTAAAGCTTTAAAATGATTTGGCATCAAACATGTGATCATGACACCATTATCTTTTTTTATCATTATAATTACTACTTTGTGTTATATTGTCAACCAATCTCTGGAGTTTACATCCAACAACTAAAAGGCCCTCAGGCTTCATCTGCTTTCGAGCTGTCAATAAAAATCCCTGACTGCAGTCAGGCTAAATGAAACTTACACATCACCTTGCTTTGTCTACTTCTAAAAAATGAGTGATTTCCGACAGTGATAAACACACATGATGTGCTGAGATTTCCTATGCACAAAAATGTTAACCTGATTTTGGAATTAACAGCACGGTAAACTTGTTCTATGCAGAGAAAACGATGCCAATGATTACAGCACATAAATATTCAAACTTTGAACAACAGTTTAGGGGTATCACAGACGTTGTTTCATGGTGAAGCGCTCTGGACAGAAAATGAATAATACAGATCATGAAACAATCTGTGTTATGTATACAGACAAAAAAGGAAAAGAAATGAATCCGACACCTGAGAAAAAAGTTGTAAACGGGTACCTTGAGAGCATCTGATGGGTAGTTGTCCCACAGGTACAACATGCCTGACAAGATGTTCTCCCCCAGCTTGCAGATCTGCACCCCGGCTGTGTTGGGTGCTATGGTCTTCAAAAAGGGTGTTGAGGGACGCAACCACATGCTCTAGTGTCACCATGCCTTTGTGTTCCCTACAACCACCAAACTACCTTTAAGCGCACAGGAAGAAAAAAAACATGCATAAACATGCCGGACATATCAAAACACGCCTCTCTTGGAGATAGCACTCACTGGTAAAATGAGATTGGGCATACACATATACCAGATAAGATTTACACACAGCAAGCTTACACAAACACACATGCAAATGTGCGAACACATATAATACCGGTCTTCCTTTTTTCTATATTACTATCTTTTCCTAAAGATGTTTCCTTTTTTACAGTTAAATTTACCAGGTGTCTACATACTTACAATTAAATCGACCAAAGAAAGTTGCACAACGAATGAGCAGACCCACCAAGAGCCGTTGAAAAGAGGCAGCTTCATCCACCAGTCAAGACGCCTTGAAAGACAAACCCCAGTCTTGATGGAACACGAAGCAAAGCCTATCCCGGCAAATGTCACCCACCCATCTTGGAAGAGGCAGGTGTTCTTAACAGTCGTCACCAGCATTCCCGAGGGGAGAAGAGAGGAATACAGTCAGACACCCAAAGGAAAGGGCCCTGGCCATGGAGTATATCTGCAACCAGTACCCCAGGAAGACTGGACCCATGTCTTCACATATGGTTCCGCCACAGAACAACGAGGGATGGTGGAGCTGGAATCTTCCTCCGATACAAAGACGAGATGAAGAAATTGCAATTCCAACAGGAAAATACTCCACCAACTTCCGAGCTGAGCGAGAAGCCCTCTGTGAGGCAGCCACAAGTCTTGCAGAACTCCAAAAGAACAACAGGGCTGGTGGTGGTGTTCTCTGACGCTCTCTCCATGCCCCCAACCCCTCAAGAACTCCCGCTGCAAAGAACAGAACCATCTCACTTCAGCCCTTGTTGCCCTGAGTGCCAGAGTGGAGAAAGTGGTGATACAATGGTACCAGCACACTGTGGCATCAGAGGCAACGAAAAGCGGACATTCTGCAAAAGACGGTGCACAGAAGGAGCAGGCCAACAACCTGGTGTCATACGATGAAATTAGGACAATCATCAAGGCACAGCAAGGAATAAAATGGCGCCTCCTGCATCCCAAATACAACCCAGAAGACACATACCATCTGCTGGGACGACGGGAAACAGGTCAAGATCTTCCGCCTGAGGACTGGACACAATCGCCTGCTCCACCCCATGCACACAAAATTTGCATTGGACAGAGTGGAGAGTGCCCTTGTGGTGAGGGACCAATGACAACTGACCACATCCTTCAAGTCTGTACGATGTATGCAGCATCCAGGGAAAAGTACTGGCCAACAACAACAGCAGTGGAAGCCAAGCTGTACGGCACCCTGGAGGAACTGCGACGGACGGCAGCCTTCATCGAGGACACCGGCTGCTCATGTAACGGGATGGCGAACGAGGAAGAAGAAGAAGAAGACCAAAGAAAGTTTACTTCAGCTCATTCCAAGTCTTCCCCTCTGTTGCCTTACATTTTTCAGTTGCTCAATCCACTGCAGAAACCTGATTAGCTTCATTAGCTTAAAGTAACTGGTATTCCCCTTTCTCAGAATTTGGCTTATACACTGTGTAGTACCACCATAGTTCTTCAACACTTGGCATTTTTACCATCAAAGTCCAAACAACAACTGCAAAACGGATGGTGACGACGCGATACTTACATCCGCCATTTTCCCGTCGGTGCTCAAGGCAATCGACATGTCAAAAGTGTGCGTTTCAGGATCTTGGGGTCAAGGTAAGCAGTACTGGTTGTTAGGATCCCCAAAACATTATGTTCTATGTTCTGTGTGCGAAAGATCGCCTCATTTGCCATCTATGGACTCACAAACCACACACTCATGCTGACTATGGCCACAAAAAAGCGCATGGCTCAGTATCTTAACCTTTCTGTCCCCGATCCGCCTTTTCCGCCCGACCCCTCAGGCTCCTGATCCGCCCTGTACCGCCCGTTCCTCAGTTGGCTGATTGTCTCGGTGTGCCTCCCTTATTTGGTTGACCACAGTAATAAGACAAACCGGTCCGTTATCCGGGCCTTTCATACCTTTCTCAGCGCCATTTGTAAGAGCGGTTTGTGGCTTTTTTTAATTTTTAATCGATTTTTTTGGTCATCCCATCGACTTCCGACTACGATCGAAATGTCGCGCTCTGACATGACAGTGACATGAGCTTGACTGTGGACCAAATGTTCAATATGAATGTGTTTCCGACCGAAAATGACGACTGGAATCAATCAGACATTGATCTTGACTCTGTCGACAGTGACAGTGACTTTGAAGTTGCAGAAGGAGTGAATGCGAGTAGTGACAGTGACTCGACATAGGCGACGCAGGTGACGCAGGTGCTTCTGATGTCGGTGATGCACACAGTCATCGCAGTGGTCAAACAACGACTTTCGGACTGAAGTTCGTGTGTTTGAATGCATACAGGGCCCCCCACATCCACAATTTAATCTTCGAACACCTTTTGATTATTTTTCACTTTTTTTCCTTTGAACGCATTCCATCTCATGGTCAGGGAAACCAACCGGTATGCAAGACAAACGCGCATGGCTGCTGGTCTTCCAGAAAATTTTCATGTCATGATCCGTTTTGGACAAAAGTAAAAATATTTCCAGTGACTGTGTTGTTTGTGTGTTATCATATTGGATTATAAAAATTCATTACATCTGGAACCATATGGTGAGTACAACAAAATATTTGAGTGTTGTTTTGTGTTGTGATGCCTCCTTCTCCTTCCTACTAACATCTGCATATAGTTAGAAATTTATCAGTCATAGGATTCTTTTTCTCACAAACACAAACTAACTCATGCAGATCAAAAAGCAGCACTCCAATACATTTTCAGTAAATATGGTATGATTTTGACCTGTATATTTTTTTTTTTTTTTTTTTCCTGCTATGTAACTGCTATGTGACTTAAAAGCGTCACAAAAATTTCACGTATTTTCCCTAGCTACCTGTGTAACTACTAACACCTCACAAACCCCATCAGTTCTTTTCAGATGGGGGAACCTGACCACTTGCCACCAAAAAGGTGGGTGTTATAAAGTTGATGGGTGTTGTATTCCCTGTCTATCATCATTTCACTAAACTTTAGGTGTGTTTTCCAGGTAAAATTGGTTTGTGTGAGTGTCGAGTGTCACGGGCCTACGATGTTCGACCCACCTAGGGTGGCGGAATTTTTTCGTTTTTTTATTGTCGTTGCTGTTGTCGTGTATCCGTCCCTTAGTGTGGCTTGTGGTGCGGTTGCACCTTGGTATAGTTCAGGCTCAACTTCGGTTTGCTTTCTCTCTCTCTCTCTCTCAATTCCACCGCCCGTGCTATCATCCTGCAAGTTCACGGGGGCGGGTACCTTTCTCTCGAACTTTCTGTTATCGGCCTCTCGCCTGTCTTTTACCTGTCGCCGTGCTTCGTTCTTTTGTTTGAAGATCCTCACTCTGTGACGCAGCATGGCATGTTGGCCGCCATTGTGAGGGGGGTTAGCTCTTCACTCGAGCGGAAGATGTCTCTGGGGGCGCCTGCTCCAGTCCTGGTTCTTTACCTTATCGTCGAGAGTACAGTCAGTACTTTCAATTCCTGCAGTCGGCCTGTAGGAGAGGGACATCGCTTTTCTGTTTCCGCACTTCGCCTCTGTCCTCTCGACTGGACAGAGGGGAGAGAGAGTCCTTTGACCCGCCCTCTTCGGGGTCACCCACGGGGAGCTGGTAAGCATCAGTTTCGTGGTCTGTTTGTTTTGATTTGTTGTTGTTTTGCCCGGCTTAGTCTTCAAATTTTGCGCAATTTTCTTTTGTTTTTTGAAATTGTAAGAGAATATTGTGTGAGACCTTTTCTCTGGTTAATTCCATCTTTAACCTGGCCATTTTTAAATTATTTCCAAATTCTTTCTCCTGTTTATGTATCTGGTGATGCGGTAGTCGGTGGGGAAGGGAGAGAACCTGGTGATTCAGGGTTGGAACTTGCTTGGTCTCGCTCGTCCGCCCCCGTCACTTCGCCGGACTTTTATCCTTCGGCCACCGTCTGTTTGTGTGTGCAAGGAGAAAGAGTTTTATGTTCACGAGCGTGCGTACGCATGTTTTTTCGTTCGGATGGTGGTTGGAAATTTGTGTTTTTTGAAATATGTTTTTAAAAAAGTGACAGTTGTGCCATTGAATTTTATTTGCAAATGTGGTGGCAGTTATTAACGATGGTCGCTGTGTTGATTTATTTCCTAAGGAAGGAAAACGTTAACGTGTGGAGAGAAGGGTGAAGATAATTCATATTTGTTTTATAACCTGTTGATTTAATGCAGTCTTTTACCTGCATCGTGTGAGAAGACTTAATTCAATGGATTTACTGTGTGCTTTGAATACACTTCCCCTCGCCCATCATGCGAGTGGCTAAGAACTTGACAGCAATGGTCAGACGGTACTGACCCGGGAGGGTTCCAGTACCCTTCTTCCTTCCTCCTTCCTTCTTCTTTCCCTCCTCTTCGACTCTCTCCCAGCTACGTCCTCCCCCCCCCCTCCCGGGGCTTCACCTGGAGCACGATTTGGATGGTGCCACATACGGTCGAGGCCACGTTTCTGGTTGAGACCACGGACGGGATGGTGCCACCGCTGATCGAGGCCACGCCTTGGTCGGGACCGAGGGCTGGTAGAGACGCCGCCGTCTTGACTGGCCGGCCTGGACCCCCGTCCAGGACCTCCAGTAACAGCTCGTTTCCCCCCCCCCCCCCCCCCCGGGACACGCTCTTCACTGCCCGCTGGAAGTCGAGGGTGTCGGCTTTGAGCGACCCTGCGAGAACCAACCCGGCTCGGAGCACCTAGTGCGACAGGGTGCTACCAGCAGACTCGACAGGGGCAGGGGTGTGCACGCACTCCATGGGTTAAAAGAGGTCAATGCTGGAAATATTTCCTTATAATTGTGAAATTTGCCATATGTGCTGGAATGCTGTAGTGTGATCTGTGCGTCGTTTGGCGAAATACTTATTTATAAATCGTGCATGTTGTGGGTGCGGGAGTGCTTGATTGTGATTGTGCATGTTGTGTGCGTTGGAGTGCTTAATCGTGATTGTGCATGTTGTGTGCGTTGGAGTGCTTGATCGTGATTGTGCATGTTGTGTGCGTTGGAGTGCTTTATTGTGATCGTGCATGGTGCGTGTGTTGGAATGTTTATTTTGCTGGTGTGAATAAATGGGTGTTGTATCGTAATCTTTATTGTGTGGTCTCTTGCGGAGCGTGTGAGGTCAGTCACTCCCTTCACTCCCACCTAGACCGATCCTGTCAGGGCAGACCTCCGGGGGTCGGTCGTGACAATTGTGGGGGCTCGTCCGGGATGTGAAGGGCTCTGACTGTCTCCCTCGTTTCGCGGAGTACCTGTTTAGTTTTGTCTGTTTTGTATATGTTTAGTCAGTTTGTCGTGTTTGTTTGTGGGTGGTTGGCTGGGTGACTCTAGAGTGAAGGGAGCTTTTTGGTGGCCTGAGGGAACATCCGGCGTGACTCGGGGGTCGAGGTGAGACCAGGAGGAGTCGACCGCTTCCAGACCTCCTTCCGCCGGGTACCTCACGCAGGTACGGCCGTAAGTCTTGCCCTTCTGTTGCCGCTCAGTCTTCCATTCCGGTTTTGTTTTTAAACCCAGTTCTTGTTTTTTTTTTTTTTCTCTACCGGGTTATTGAGTACAGGGGGGTGCATCGGACGCTAGTGTTTTTTTTTTTTTCCCTCTCTCCGGATTCCGTCTGCTAGGTTTTTGTTTTGTTTTTTTTTTTCCGGCCAGCCCCACCGCACTGTTGCTCGTGCTGTAGAGCGCGTGTTGCCAGAGTGGGGGCAGCCGGACATAGTTTTTGTTTTGTTTTTTTTTCGGTGAGCCCCACCGCACTGTTGCTCGTGCTGTAGAGCGCGGTGTTCCCAGAGTGGGAGAGCCGGAACTTGTCCGCACACACGCACACACACACATACACACATATACACACGCCCCTATAATATTTGTTTTTTTTTTTTTTCTCTAGCGAATTGTTTTTCCCTGTATTTGGAAAACTGTAGGATATTGTTGTCATGGCGACGTCCGGCGTGGTGGTGTGGCGACGCGTGCGTCGGAAGAAGAAGGGTATTCAAAATGTTACTGTAGTCCCTACTATTTAGTACCAGTACTTCGACTAAGGAATCTTCTACCTATTCCAGTGCTGTAGCAGGTAGCCCAGTGAGTACTTTTACTACCTCTTCGCTGGGGGTCTCCCTGTCGAGACCCCGACTGGCACTTCCGCTCGGAAGCGTCAGAGTATAGCGAAGCAACTGTGGGCTTACTGTTAAAGTCGCAGAGACCGAAACCTTCTCCTCTCCAGGCTTCCCCTCGTAAGGGGCATGCCCGGAAGACTTTCCTTATGGGAAAGTCGAGACCCAAGGGACGGGTCAGACGGATCATCCTCCCGTGTCGGGAGTGGTGAACCCCGCCCAGGACATCACTTCCGTCCTGATGTTTCTAGAGCGACAGCGACGGGAGGATGAGGCCCAACGTAGGGAAGAGGTTGCTAGGCAGGAAGCTCTGCGTAGGGAAGAGCGTAGAGAGGAGGCCGCTAGACAGGAGGCTCTGCGCAGAGAGGAGACTGACAGACAGGAGATTATGCATAGGGAAGAGGCTATGCTGCGCAGAGAAGAGGCTGCCCGACAGGAGACCCTTCGTAAGGAGGAGGCTGCTCAGCTTTAGGGAGGAGGCTGCTAGACAGGAGGCTCAGCGTAGGGAGGGAGGCTGCTCAGCGTAGGGAGGTGGCTGCTAAGACAGGAGGCTCAGCGTAGGGAGGAGGCTGCCTAGACAGGAGGATCAGCGTAGGGAGGAGGCTGCCCTCCGTAGGGAAGAACTAGACAGGATGGAGGCTCTGCGTAGGGAGGAGATGGAACAACTTCTTTCGCGGTCTCCCGCATCTGTAAGTCAGGGGGTTAATCACCAGGCAGGTGTTTAGAGTTAGAGGCCCAAAGTTAAAGCTTCCAGAGTTCAGACCTAGTGAGGACATTGACATGTTCTTAGAGCATTTCGACAAGGTTGCTTGTTCATACCAATTGTCTGAGGAGCAAAATGGCTATGCCCCTTTTTTCTGGATTATCTGGTGCTGCAAGGGAGTGTGTGCTCACTCTAAATGAAGGCGCGTCTTATGCAGACATGCAGTTGGCTCTGCGTAAGCGTTTCCACCTTCCCCCAGAGACCTACAGGAGGAAGTTTAGGTCCATGAAGAAGATAATGACGAGACCTTCGTGCAGTTTGGTGATAGGCTGCGCAAAACGCTAGGGTACTGGCGTCAGTTAGCTAAGTTGGAGCTGGAGGATCTGATCCTCATTGAACAGCTCACCAACACGGTTGTCCCCAGAGTTGAGGATCCGGATAGGCGAGACAGCACCTCAGGATTTCGCGGCTGCGATTCACACAGCTGAGGTGTTTGCTGAAGCTCGCAGGGCTTATGGGCATCGCCCAGATACGGAGGGGAAGCCTCCCACAGGATTTAGTGGCGGTAAGGCCCCGACAACTGCTAGCGGGTGAACAAGGCAGGCAGTTCATCGGGGATTTCAGCGCCCCGACTGTGTTTTCTTTGTGGTCGTCCTGGCCACATTAGGAAAGTTGTCCTAAAGCCGCTGGTAGTCGTGGGGCTGGTCCTTTCCACGTCCTCGGTGCCTCGGCTAACGTGGGTTCCATCCCAGCTTCTGGTGATTCAGAGTGCCCGGTGTTTCTTTCTGTTGTTGGTTCATCCTTGGTCGACACCATCAGGGATTCGGGAGCATCAACACTCTTTGTGGATAAGGATTTAGTTTCCCCTGAGGCCCGGCGGGGCGCTAGTTATGATTTTGTGGCGGGTTGGAGGCGGGTTTTACCTCCACCCGTCCTTCTGTGCTTATTCCTATCTCCACCCCCTACTTCTGTGGCGAAGTATGGGCCATTGCGGTGGAGCGCCCTATGTATCCCTTCTCATAGGGAATACTGTCACCTTTGCTGACGGACGCAGTCAGTCCGTGTCTACGGATCTGCCCGTACAGGCGTGTGGGAGTCACCACACGCGCCAAAGCTAAGAAGCAGGAATCAGGAATTGCGTCCCGTTCTCCAGCCGATCTCTGATGAGGTTCTGGCCAGGGCCGATCCTGCTACCATGGTCCGTCTTCAGGCCAGGGACTTGGATGTCCAACGCCTGCGACTACTGGTAGGTCGTCCTGCTCAGTCTGCCCGACACGCCAAGGTGAGCTTCAAGCTCCAAAAAGGGGATCCTTTTTAGGGTTTTTACCCAGGCAGATCGTGTGGCCAAGCAGCTTGTGGTTCCCCAAAGCCTGAGAGAGTCTGTCCTCCGGCAGGCCCACGATTCCCCCAGGGCAGGTCATATGGGCTCCAAGCAGACTCTCGAGCGAGTTAGGCAGGATTTCTTTGGCCAGGGATAAACTCACAGGTTAGGCAGTACTGCCGCAGTTGCGATACCTGCCAACGGACAACCCCTAAGGGGCGCTTGAGGCGTGTTCCCCTGGGATCAGTGCCACTGGTTGGGGAACCATTCAGCAAGGTTGGGGTCGACCTGGTGGGGCCATTAAGCCACCATCCGATCGCGGTCACCGCTACATCTTGGTAGTGGTGGACTACGCGACTCGGTATCCCGAGGCCGTCCCACTTAGGACTATCGATGCCCCTACGGTTGCTGAGGCTCTCTGGCAGATTTGGACGCGCACTGGCGTGCCCAAAAAGATCCTGTCGGACCAGGGGACCCAGTTTCTGTCCGATATCATGAAGGAGGTGAACACTCTGCTTAATGTTCATAAGGAGACAACGTCGCCCTATCATGCGCAGGCCAATGGCCTTGTCGAGCGTTTCAATGGGACGTTGAAAACAGATGTTGCGTCGCCTCTGTGCAGAGCAACCTCGTGAGTGGGATCGCTTTGTTCCTGCTGTACTGTTCGCCTACAGGGAGGTTCCACAGGAAAGCATGCGGTTTTCCCCGTTTGAACTCCTGTATGGCAGAACAGTACGAGGACCCACCAACATCCTGAAGCAGATGTGGACCCATGACGATGTGGAACCGGTGGTTAAGGAAGAAAGTCGTTACGTGGTCGATCTGCGCAACCGCATCGCTGACACTTGCCAGCTTGCTCAGCAACACTTGCAGTCGGCCAAAACCCAAATACAAGGCTTTGTACGACCGGCGCAGTGTTGAACGCTGGTTTGAGCCAGGTGATGAGGTGTTGCTTCTCCTCCCACAAAAGAAGAACAAGTTGCAACTTGCTTGGCAGGGCCCTTTTGTAGTCTGCAGTCGGGTGGTGACTGGGGACTATAGGATTCGCGTGCGAGGCAAAGAACGCCTGTATCATGCCACCTCTTGAAGGCATACGTACGACGAATTCAGTGCCAGGCAGGCTTCACCCCTGTCGTTGTGGAGAGTGGCGATGAGCACGCCGTGTCGGTGGCTCAGGACATCCCCACCGTTCCTCTCGTTGAGGAAGAGTCGTGGCAGGATGTTTGCTTCGGGGCTAACCTCTCCTCAGCACAGACTGACCAACTGCGCGGCTTGTGCCAGGAGTTCCAGGACGTACTTACAGATCGGCCCTGCACAGTACCCTGGGCGAATGTACACTGGCATTGACCACCGAGACCCAGTTAGGGTCAAACAGTACCCTCTGCCTCACTCTCAGGCGTCTGTCATCCAGCAGGAGGTGCAGGCCATGTTAAGGTTGGGGGTCATTGAACGTGCGAGTTCTCCGTACTCATCCCCCATCCTTCTGGTAAAGAAGAAGGATGGCAAAATGAGGTTTCTGCGTCGATTTTCGTCGACTGAATAAGGTTCTCCGGTTCGATGCTGAACCTATGCCGGATGTCGACCAAATCTTCGCTCAGCTGAGTCGGGCCAAGTACTTCTCCAAGTTCGATCTCGCGAAGGGATACTGGCAGATTCCCATGCGCAGAGAGGACAAACCCAAAACGGCATTCACGACGCCTGAAGGACAGTTCCAGTGGAACGTGATGCCTTTTGGCCTCAAAACTGCTGGAGCAATTTTCAGTCGCGTCATGCGACAGTTGCTTCTCCCGCTCGATACGCCAGATTTGAACAATTTCATGGACGACCTGCTACTCAGCTCAGTGGATTGGAGCTCGCACGTTTCGCTCCTCCGTCGTCTGTTCCTTCGTCTGCGCGAGGTTCAGATGTCGGCTCGTCCTTCCAAATGTCAGCTGGTCAGGACGAGATTTCTTTCTGGGGCATCATTTGCGGCGGGGTTTGATTGCTCCTGAGGAGGATAAGGTGACCAAAGTGGCAAGTGCCAAACCCCCTGGTACCAAAGGGAATTGCGGTCATTCCTTGGACTTGCGGGATACTACCGCAAGTTCATCCATGACTTCGCAAAGGTTGCCTTGCCCCCCACTGACCTGACCAAAGGGAAAAAGCCAGAACGTCTGATTTGGAATGAGAGTTGCCAACAGGCTTTTGACGCCTTGAAAACGGCCCTCACTACTCGCCCAGTCCTGGCTCTCCCCGATCCTAGTCTCCCTTTTGTCCTGCGGACTGATGCTTCTGCGGTGGGGATTGGGGCTGTGTTGCTTCAAGATCAGGGGAAGGGACTCCAACCGCTTGCTTATGCGAGCAAAAAACTCATGACGCCGAGACTAGGTACCACACGATTGAACAAGAGTGTTTAGCAGTCGTGTGGGGCATCCGGAAGTTTTATCCCTACTTGTACGGCGTGAGTTTGTGCTGGAGAGCGATCATCATCCTCTCCAGTACCTGGACCGGATCCGGCCGGTCAGTCGTCGACTCATGGGTTGGGCAGTGGAGCTGCAGAGTCATGCGTTCACTTTCCGTCATATCAAGGGTTCCTGTAATACGGATGCTGACTATCTTAGCCGAGCTCCGTAGTCAGCACGTTGGGAAATCAGTCAGAGGGACACCTCCCCTCAACCAGGGTTATATCCCCTTTGGTCTCTGTATCAGGTGCAGTGACAGTTTTTCACTTCAGTGATGTTAACGATAGTGAATCACCAATGGTTCGGATTGTTACTTTCATGGTTGGAAGGTTGCTTAGTTGTTTGATAAATGTAGTATTATGTATTTCCCCGTGTGATTCTATCGTGGAATGTTTGTATTTGGGTTCATCGTACTCTGTCGATCACAGAGAGTTGGGTTCGGTCCCATTGTTGTGAAGTTGCACATGCGACAAGGTTCAAAGGAGCACTGTATCTCAGAGAAACAGATGCTTTTAGAAGGGGGGTTTGTCACGAGGCCTACGATGTTCGACCCACCTAGGGTGGCGGAATTATTCGTTTGTTTATTGTCGTTGCTGTTGTCGTGTATCCGTCCCTTAGTGTGGCTTGTGGTGCGGTTGCACCTTGGTATAGTTCAGCTCAACTTTGGTTTGCTTTCTCTCTCTCTCTCTCTCTAATTCCACCGCCTGTGCTATTCATCCTGCAAGTTCACGGGTGGCCGGTACCTTTCTCTCGAACTTTCTGTCTATCGGCCTCTCGCCTGTCTTTTTACCTGTCGCACGTGCTTCGTTTCTTTTAGTTTGAAGTATCCTCACTCTGTGACGCAGCATGGCATGTTGGCCGCCATTGCTGAGGGAGGTTAGCTCTTCACTCGAGCGGAAGATGTCTCTGGGGGCGCCTGCTCCAGTCCTGGTTCTTTACATTATCGTCGAGATACAGTCAGTACTTTCAATTCCTGCAGTCGGCCTGTAGGAGAGGGACATCGCTTCTTCTGTTTCCGCATCTTCGCCTCTGTCCTCTCGACTGGACAGAGGGTAGAGAGAGTCCTTTGACCCGCCTCTTCGGGGTCACCCACGGGTAGCTGGTAAGCATCAGTTTCGTGGTCTGTTTGTTTTGATTTGTTGTTGTTAGCCGGCTTAGTCTTCACTTTTGCGCAATTTTCTTTTGTTTTCGAAATTGTAAGAGAAATATTGTGTGAGACCTTTTCTCTGGTTAATTCCATCTTTAACCCGGCCATTCTAAATTATTTCCAAAATTCTTTCTCCTGTTTATGTATCTGGTGATGCGGTAGTCGGTGGGGAAGGGAGAGGAACTGGTGATTCAGGGTTGGAACTTTCTTGGTCTCGCTCGTCCGCCCCTGTCACATTTGCCGGACTTTTATCCTTCGGCCACCGTCTGTTTGTGTGTGCAAGGAGAACGAGTTTTATGTTCACGAGCGTGCGTACGCATGATTTGTCGTTCGGAGCGTGGTTGGAAATTTGTGTTATTTTGAAATATGTTTAAAATGTGACAGTTGTGCCATTGAATTATTATTTGCAATGTGGTGGCAGTTATTAAGCGATGGTCGCTGTGTTGATTTATTCCTAAGGAAGGAAAACGTTAAACGTGAGTGAGAGAAGGGTGAAGATAATTCATATTTGTTTTATAACCTGTTGATTTAATGCAGTCTTTTACCTGCATCGTGTGAGAAGACTTAATTCAATGGATTTACTGTGTGCTTTGAATACACTTCCCCTCGCCATCATGCGAGTGGCTAAGACTTGACAGCAATGGTCAGACGGTACTGACGGCAGGGTTCCAGTACCCTTCTTCCTTCCTCCTTCCTTCTTCTTTCCCTCCTCTTCGACTCTCCTCCAG
>JAFLJL010001685.1:0-2500 GCA_018398815.1 Conus ventricosus | reverse complement strand
ATACTCCCTGTTTGGCTAGTATACTTACCATGTCAGACTCTAATGCCCACCCTACCTTCCTCGCTAGCGCTATGGTTCTCGGGGTTACCTTGCGCATAGGCCTCGTTGAATGAGGAACAGGAAGTTTACACCGGTTTCTTCCCTGGCGGAAGTAGTGTGGACGTCACGTGATGGTCTTATTACTGCATTAGCCACAAAAAATCTCGGCCTGCAGAGCTAACTGCCGTGGAATGCTATGGTCTGACATGGTAAGTATACTAGCCAAACAGGGAGTATAATACAAACTCCCATTTTTGACTGGTCTAAAAAAACTAGGAGATCAGGTCATCCCGAGGCGGTCTCAGTTTAGAAGAAAGAACCCTCCAACTGGAAAATCTCCCTCTCACCGGCAGACTCTCCTGCTCTACGTCTTACTTGATGCTTCTGAAGACTTCGGTGTAAAAAATGAGGAACTTCTTGGGCTGAAGATCCCGCTGTCGAGCGGCTCCCTGCATGATGACCTTGACCAGCTGAGCTACGATGACGCGATCGACTCCGCACTGTGTGTCCAGGAACAGCTGACAGTACAACACCAACAGCTCTGCAATGAACACACAGAAACAGAAACACACAGTACACATTTCTGTGTATAGGCGAGTACACATACACACGTTGAAGAATGGTTGTTTGTCAGTGTGAAAGAAAGTATGCCTATGAATAGAAGTGCGCATACATTTCTGCGTATAGGCGAGTACACATACACACGTTGAAGAATGGTTGTTTGTCAGTGTGAAAGAAAGTATGCCTATGAACTGAAGTGCATGTTTGCATGCATGCATGCTGCATGCAGTGTTACAAATTTAAACACAAACAATAAACAGGAAGATGAAATAGTACGCTTGACATTCATCATTGACTATGAAAGAACTGCAACATACCTTTTTTTCTAAGTGGTCTGTTTTCATACGCTCTTTTGTTCATCTTTTTTTAAGAACAAATTCCAAATCTTTATATTTTTTTCTCCATTTTAATTCCCTTTTCTCATCCCTGAATCAAACAAAAACACACAGGATTCAAAAATGGAAGTTATTCATGTGCATGACAAAGACTGTTACAGACTCTCTGTAATAACAAGAAAGTGATAGACAAAAAACTGAAACAAAACAAAATTAAAAAAGGCAGTCTCCTAAAATACTGAAAACTAGTCAATAACATCTAAACCTTAAAACTCTTTCCCTACAGCTCTCCCAGTATCCTTTGCGAACGGGCAAATCAAGTAGTAACCAGGACCAGGATGAGAAAGAAAGAAGCCTCATCGTATGTCTTCACAACTACCATCATGAGGACCATTCCACCAATAATTGCGTGAATGGAGATGAGGCTTGTGCACTGGCATGCAACTAAATCAAAGCAAAAAATGCAGAAATTTTGTAAAAGCAAGGGGAGAGGGGGGCATGGGGATGGTGACATCAACCGTATCATAAGGTGTTCTTACTTTTCACAATGCACTGTACAGAGACAACACTTTCTTCCTGGCAGCTTTTGGCAGATCCCCCCCCCCCCCCCCTTAAAAATCATAGCTTAATTCCAACACAAAAAAAGCGAAGATTATGGCTGGCATACAGAGATTTACATGTTTCTCACTGCTGGAAAAGTAAAAGAATATTGTTGTGACAAGCTGGCGAGGACCTCAATCTAAGTTCTTCCCCACTCTGGTGGGCCTATGCAATTCCAAGGCAGACTGAGAGACATCACAACTGCAAACTGCTCATGCCTTCAACTGTAGAGCAGCACCTTGTCAAGGAGCGTGAAACCTCTCACAAAAGGCATTAGACGCTTGGAGGCAAAGGGACGTTGTACGTAGTATACAAATAGGTAATAGACCAATTAACCAGGGTACCTTACCCATCGCACACGGCCGAACTGTGTGAAGGAGGCCGAAGTGGTCAGATGACAGATGATACCTAGGAGAGAGTTCGGACCTGCCCGGTGGCGAAAGGGGGAAGGGATGTAACCACTACGACCTCGGTGCTCCAAGTGAGCGCTAAATGCTCAGTCAGCTGAGGTTCTTTTGTAAACAGTCAGTGAAGAGAAGGAGTCTTGGATTCGTTCGGATGGTATTGCCGTGGGTCACTGTGTTGGTTCTTTGTCAGGCTGGCTGAATGCATGTGGAGGTTGTAGTAGCCCTCCTTAAGATAATTACTGTGTTAAGTGACCACCGAAGTCGGCGGGAATTTTCGATGTCCATCTGGTGCTAAGTGTTTGTTTGCTAATCAATTAGGAAGAGATGTGTGTAAATGCTGATGTGTGGGAGAATGTAGCGAATGGAGAATTCAGGGTACTTGTGAACTAGGGGTTTGAGAAGCAGCATGGACAAAGGCATGGCCCAAAGGGGAATCCTTTGTTTCCATCCCTATATAAACTGAGGGAGAACAACGTGCCGGGAGAACAACACCAGGAGAGAGAGAGAGAGAAGGCAGAGGAGAGAGAGAGGAGAGGAGTGAGCAGGACAGAGGGAGAG
>JAFLJL010001684.1:10000-31632 GCA_018398815.1 Conus ventricosus | reverse complement strand
TGGGGGGAGCACTAAAATGTTGGCCTTTACAACGCTAATCGCCCATTCTATTTTAAGTTACTAAAAAAAAATACTTATGAGGGAGAAAATCCCTCGATTTGCATTACATTCTTTACTTGGGTTCCCTTTGGATGACTGAGCAAGATAAAAAATTAATAAAGGAAAGGCCCCAACTGTTTAAGAGCTCTTCTGTCAGGAAAGCTGCAATTTGCGATTGAAATTATCAATTCCCTAATTACTTTAAAAAATTTTGTTTGCGGGGGGGCGGATCATTTAATATAAAAAATCGCAGAAAAAAACGGAAAGTCGTGAATGGATAACCCTGCACATTGTTTTGGAAATAAAATAAAAGTTTTTCTAAAAAAAAGTCCGGGGGCCAGAAGAATAGGAGTTACTTTTAGCCCCTGTGGGGTTAAAAAAGACTTGCGACGTTGGGGATTTTTAAACAGAATGGTGAAAAGGGCCTTTGTAGGTTTTTGAGTACACAAAAGAGGGTATTATAAACCAAAGGGGTTTGGCCAACAAAAATTTCCCAAAAACAGAACAACTGGCAAGTAAAGCAATAATGGGGCCAGTATGATATAAATTTCGAAAACCTGACAGCAAATGGATTAAAAAACCATATTTAGAATGGGACATAAAATTTGAATTCAAACCCCTTTTACATTTTTCCCGTCAAAAAAGTTTCAGAAAACTTTCACCTCGGGCCCCCTTTACATATAAGTCTTATCCAGGGACAATATTGGGAAAAGATTAAAATAACCCGTAGGGGAAAAAAAAGTACACCCTCCCAAAAAGAAAGGGTTTTTTAAGGAAGCTTAAAAAATTTACATTATCCGCGCAGGAAATTTGGAGACACTTCACAATGTATTTGAAATTTCTGTCTTTAAGATGTGGAAAAGGGATGGGGGTTGGGGGCTTTAGTGAGTCCTTAAAAGGGAAAAAATATTCGGGCAAAATTAGACGTTAAACATTTTAAAATTTTCCCATCGTCGTTTTTCACAAGGGGAGGATATTAAGACCATAACAACAAGCAAAAAAATTCAATGTTGATTAAAAATAAAAAAACAATCTTCAGAATAATTTTTAATTTACACTTTAGGCCTTATAGGGTTTTTTTTATGAACAATTTCTGACAGGGTAGATAAATATAAACAGGCAAAATTTAAAATAAATTTGTTATAAAAACTATGGAGCATTAAATTATGACAAAAGACCCATTGTTCATTGATTTGTGGGGAAAAAGGGTGTGGAAAAACAATATTTTTCCTGACCATTTCAAAAAAGTTTTTCGCTTAAATTTGATTAATTGTGATTTTCTGTCCAAACCTTTAAAAGGAAAAAAGCATATCTGTAGAAGGTTTATTGAGGATGATGACATATTTTATTAATCCTAGCAAAAAATTTGGGGTTTTAAATACTTTTTAAAAGCGTTTTAAGGGAAAGCAGAACTATTTTTTAAGATGACTGTTTGGGGAAAAAAGGGCATGTTAAAAAAAGAAATACTTTTCAAAACTGGTTTCAGTGGAAGACATGATGGGAAAGTGGGGATTTTATGTAAAAATAAAAACTCCGTTTTTTTTTAAAACTTTTGAGAAAATTAAAGACTGTATTTTTTTTTCCATGAAAGCAGAGCTCATTTGATGATGTTTGCGCGAAATGTGTTATGAAAATATCAGGAAAAAACAGGATTAAGCAAAAACCCAAAACGAAAAGTTTTGTAAATTAGTATTTAAAAGGATAATCCTACACATATGTTGTTTTTTATCTTATTTTTTGGTTATTGAAGTCTTACTTGTCAGAGAACTAATAAATGCCGATTTCTAGCTTCCTCCCCACCCGAAACTTGTTGAGGGTGGGAGGAAGCTAGAACCCGGAATTTATTATTTCTCTGGTCTATTCATGACCAAAACATCTAACTTCCCTGCGATGAATGGTGACTTCAACTCTATGACCGCCACAGGTAACACGACCTACACTGGTTCAGCCAACACACTGGAACCGTCTCTCCTGTTTTGCGTCTGCTGGTACCAACCACTTGGCCACTACGGAAATTTCCGGCACCAGTGTCTCTTTAACCCATTGGCCGGAGCTTCCGTTTAACTTCACAACGCACGCAGACTCATACCGCTGTCAAGCGCATGGTCGACACAACGTGGGTACTACTCGAGTTTGGGGGCTGGTCACACCAATAAAACAGCTCCAACATAATGGGGCTCAGGGCATTTCCTAGCGATGTGGCCTGGCTTCTTGCAGTTTGAAACAAACTATGGTCGATCTAGGCCCTTCCGATCTCCTGTTCTGCTGCTGCAGTGCACCATCACTTTTTTGGGGACCTCTGTGTGGGCTGGCTCCCCTGCGTTTTTCACGCCTATTACCCAGGTTGGGCTGGTAACTGTTTGGTCTTGCTTCGCTTTCCTCCCCAATTCTTTTGGCCTCTGCTAAACAGTAGCTTCTGTTGCCATTTTTCAGCATTTTTTTGGGGCACGTTCTTCCGGACCTCGATCGTGAACTCTGGGGACAGCAGCTGGTAAAACTGTTCTTGGAAAAGCAGACCCTTAACATCCTCTGCCACCACTTCATCCTTGCCCGCTGCGCACACCAGAGGGAAACCACCGCTTCATCCTTCCCAGCATCTGGGCAAATTTTCCTCAGCACGTCTTTCTTGATGCTCTGACCTTTCCCGGTAGGCCCCCCCCCCCTCAGCATCTACCCTGAAGTGGCTGAACAGGGCGCTCTTTATCTTTTCATAGTCGCTTAACTCCTCCACACTTAACTGCATCCACTGCTTCTCTAGCCTTCCTCTCAGCAGAGACATCAGACGTTGGCCATGAGTCTCGCTCCACTTGCACTCTGGGCTACACGCTCAAATTGGGCGATGAAACCCCTCACGTCGTCGTTCTCTCCTAACGGAAAGGTGGCAACGCTTCTTTTCCTCCACCTCAATCTCGTTTTTAATGCGCTGCTTCCATCTAAGGCCTGTCTCTCCTTGTATGATTAGCCACGCTCTCTTGCCTTTTAAACTGGGCTTATCTCTTCGTCCTTTTGAGTCTAACCCCGGCCTGCGTGTTTTGAACCCCTTCTATCTCTCTTAATAGCCCTTTCTCCCCACTCTTCTCTCTGCAGAACCCATTGTCTGGGGCGCTTTTCATCTTCTTCCTGCTTAAAGCCCCCTCTCCCTTCGATTTTCTCAAGAAAAAAACATTTTCTACAAAACCTGGCTACTTGTCTCCACAAGTTTTTGGCGAAGTCCAAAAGCCCCTTTTTCCGCCTAAAAGTAACCAAAAAATTAACGATTTAACTACAAACAGACAAAACTGTTAGGGTTATCCGTTTTCAATACTAATTTACAAAAGGGTTTTGAGAGTAACGTAGGGGAAATAGCCGTGCTGCCACGCCCCATAGGAAACGTAGGGAAAAAAGCACCGTGCGACGCGCCCCAAACAACGGTGTGCACTAGCAACCGATTACTTACTACGCGGCGTGTTGATTACAGCGTGGGGTTGTCAGCAAGAGAGGCGCAGCTAAAGCCCTTTAAGGCCAAGTTGCCCCCAGAGCACGTGTGGCGAAGAAATCGCGTTTCACAAATAAGCTAACCCACACACACACACACACACACCACACCACACACACACACCACACACACACACACACACACACTATTTTTTAGTTCTCTGCATGTCTTCCACTGAAAGCCAGGTTGACAAAGTGTTTCTTTCTGCTGTACAGCCCATCTATAATAATTAGGTGTCTGCGTTTTAAGTTAGCCGGTCCTCGCCTGCTGACAAAACTGTGGGGCCAAAAAACAATACCGCCACACCCCCCTCCTTTACCCCTCTTCTCTCCTCCTCTTCCCCCCACTCCCTTCCGCCTAGCCTGCCATCAGCCTTCTCAAACCCTGATCGCTTAATTTACGGCTGGCGCAGACAAGCGGCCTTCGTTCACACAGCGCACAGCCTGTTTACAAACTGCGACCAAAAAATCAATAAAACACACCTCGCGGCGCTTTAAACTTGCAACATGCCTATTCCCTCAGCGAATGTTCTAGATTTGCACGTGACACTGCCACCTCGAGCCGCCGCGTCAGCAAGACCGGTTTGCCTTTGTTTCCGGACTTTTTCACAAGAAGGTTGTGTTTGACTGTGCTTTGGTGTGACCACTGTGTTAAAATGGAATCAGCTACAACTTTCCAACAAGCTCAAAACTTCCATTACCGCCGCCAACACCAACGGAATTGTGGACAGAGGAAGAAAAGAATGCTTTACATAAAAATATAAGATACTTTGAAAAAAATTATTGAAGCGGCTCGTAAAGCAGAGAGAGAAGGCCCACAAAACTCCAAAAAGCCAAAAAATTCTTTTTACAATTGTTTAAAGAAAAGGAAGGGAAAAAGAAAAGCAGGAAAGAGATGACCAATTATGAGCTGCATAACAATCTTGCATCAAATAAGCAGATATTAACTCAAACGATTTCAAGAGAAACGTTTTCTGAAAACCTTTTTGCAGAAACATGTGAATGAAAACGAAATTGTGGCAAGGTTGCAAAAGGGAGTTAAAAAATGTAAGAAACAGGATGCCCAAACGATGATGATTCACATCCAGTTTGGGAACTTTTTAACCCTGGGGCAAAAATGGTTTGATGACAAAGGAAAGAAGGTAGGATTGCTCAAAAACTAGGCACAATGGCTCAAAGGAAATGTATTATTCTAATGATCATGCGCGCAAATTGCGTGCTATTGCAAAGATCCTTTTTGGATACCCACAGTTTTTCACTGTCGGGCTTCCATGAGGTATATTTCTGGCAAGTTAAAACAGATTACTTCCATGTTCAAGTCCCTAAATTTAAGGAGTATTGGTCACGCCCTCTTACACTACCAAAAACAGATCAGCTTCAAGCTTCCCATAAAGTAACGGTTAATGCTGACAAGTTTTTGTGAACTACTGACGATTGGAATGACGCGGTTCTAAAACGAAACAGCTATATAAAACCCACCTGTTTGTCAAGTTTTCTGAACTACTGTGACTGGCTTCTAAAAATAGTAACATTACGCGTAACCGCCTGGCTAGCAGTGAAGGCTTGGCTGTTGAGGCCACAGGAGGGACCTAACAGCGTGCAGGCCTGCTTTGGTGGGGTTTGGACTATGACGATAGTATGACGGGCTTCTAAAAATAGTAACGGTTACGGTAACCGCTTGGCAAACATTTCTCCTGAAAACCTGCTTCAACGTCCTGCCACACCTCCTTTTCAGGCTGCCTTCGGGCGGCCGCCAATTAACTTTGAAAGAGATCCTGTGATTTTTGATTCGGACTCTAATAAGTGCTTTGGTGGCTGCCTTGAATTTACGACGTTTCAATGTGGAACAACAAAAAGCCCTTCACTTTCCACAAGCACTGTCCTGTCTATTGGGGTTGTTTGTTTGTTGTTGTTTGTGTTTGTGTTGTTGTTTGTTTGGGTGTGTGTGTGTGTTTTGCCCCCAACCCCACGCATGCACACCCCCCACCCCCACCCCACGCATGCACACACTTAAAGTCACTTTTAAGTTCTTAACTTAAGTCGCCTCAAGTCACCCTCAAGTTCTTAATTAAGTTCTTAATTAAGTTCTTAATTAAGTTTTTAATTAAGTTACTTCAAGTTCTTAATAAGTTTTAATCAAGTTTTTAATCAGTTCTTACTTAAGTTAACCTAAGCTCTAACTAAGCCCATCCTCTAAGTACAACTAAGTTCTTATTCAAGTTATCTTATAATTATCAAAAAAATACAATCTATGTTTTTGTCTTAAACAGCAGATGTCTAATATAGTACACACCGCCTAAAAAAACGCGTTATCTTTTGAGGATGTCTTGTTTAAACCGCCCTTGGCGCGAGATCGGTCAGCATAGATTTTAATGAAGTTCTTACACCCTAAGCGCCGCTTTGATTACAATTCTGGTCTATGGAATGTCTTTTATAGACTCCATGTCTTTATTTATTGACTCCATCATTTTTAAACAAATAATAATCCGCCATGATCAATTTTTATCAAAAAAATTTTAATTTAAGTTCTTAAAATATTATTGCATTTTAATGGATCAAAATGATTTTTTGTTATTGGCGGTGCTAACGTGCTGTTGTTTTCTGTATTTAGGGGTTCAGATTTTTTTGGCTGCTTTTGTTTTTGTTGCCATTCTTTATATTTTTATAACCGTAATACCTGCCCCCAGCAGCAGCAAGGGCGCCAAAAATGGAAACAGTTTTAAGTTCAATATTCCATGAAGACTTTGGTGCCCTTGAATTAACATGCTCTTGTTCTGGAGCTGGGATTGGATCCAACTGTTGGCGTTGGCGGTGTTATGTTTTATTATGAGTTTATATTCTGTGATTGTAACTTTAATTTTCTTTGTCTGTTTAACTCTGCTACTCTTTTCCCTGCTGCAACACGCCCAGGATGTTTACTGGTCACTTTCTCGACTTGATTCAGTTTTTCTGATTCAATGTTTCCTGATTCTGCTGATTTTCCGGTCGTTCATTTTGAAGGGAAATAAAATCTATATGATTAAAAGTAATTAATCCTATGATTAACGGCGATAAAATGTTCCAAATCTGTAATATAGATCACAGCTTTGAGACTCTAATGACTTTGTTTAAAACTGGATCTTGCGTTAAATCATACGTAAGATCTTGTTCAGAATCAATGGGAAGCAAATTTACTGACTAGTTTAGTGTACAAACTAAGAACCGTTTGTCCTACACTTTTTACCAATCTCGACCCCAGCTGCGCTTCCCTACCTGTTAATGATACTTTTTTAATGTCTTGCGGCGACATCTGTGAATCTGTTCAATGCTGGGAAATTTAGTTCCGAGGAACGGGTTTTTTTTTCCCACATGCTGCCAAAGAATACAACCTTTCCTTTTTTGGGGATAATAGCTTGATCTTTAACTTCTTCATTTGTAAGTTCAGGAAGGTTTTAGGCCGCTCTGTAGCTGTAGCAGATCATCGCTGTTCATGTTTTTATTAATTTATTATTTTATTTTTAAAATGAGCACCGAAAAAACTGTCGCCAACCTTTTATACCATTCTGCCGTTATCGAAGGGCTAAGTGTAGGATACACAATGCTTGGTAAAAGCCTGTTAAAAATAAAACCAGCAGATCTTGCAAACTAGACTTTGAGGATTCAGCAAAGCTAATCGCTATTATTACAGCTTCATTTGCTACGAAAGATTTTCTAGTTAAGCAAGGAATAATTTTCCCGAGAATTAAATATGTAAAAAAAATACATTTATAAAAATGGCTTCGCTCGTAAAGATGATAGGTGGCGCTGTGGTGAATGCGCTTGCTTTTAGCGGAAGTAATTACGCATTTAGTAAACTACGGAGACGGCGAGAGAAAAAGACATAACAAAGCTGTGGAGCAACTAGCCGCAGCACAAGATCGCTATGAAAAGCGAGAATTGAGCATTAAATTTTATTAATTAACACACTGAAAAACAGGGGCATGCAGCTTACACATTTAAAGATGTTGATCAAGCGATAAAAGAGTATTATCTAGTAACGGGCAAACCATCCAGACATTGCCCCACCAAAATTCAGCAACTTTTATCAACCATCAGAAAAACAAAGATGCAAGAAATCGGGTTTATTGTCGTTGGTATGAAATGTTGTGTATTTTGTCGCGCATAATATTGGGTTTAATAAAAAATGAATAAAATCTATTATTCACCCAAAGATATGGAAAGGAATAACAGCAATTAAAAAAGCTAAGCCAAGCAGCGGGAGTCAGTGAACAAACAGCGAAGGAATGGTTATCTAAACAAGCAATCTGGCAAATTTATTTTTCCTGCGCCTAGACGAATACAGAGACCCACTTTGTCCCAAAACAACCCAAACGACACCCATCCAATGGATCTTCTATATTTACCCTCTGATACGATTAGACGAAAAAGATTTAAGTACGCACTTTCAGTTATTGACATAGCTTTAAGATACAAAGATGCGGAACCATTAACACAAAAGAGTGCTTCTGCTGTTGCGTTGCCATACAGCTGATATACCAACGAGGTCCCTTAACTTATCTCGCAATGATTCAAGTTGATGATGGGAAAAAATTTAAAGGCCAAGTGAAAACAATTATTGTTTTAAAAAATAGAGTTACCATTAAAAGAGGCATCCCAGGAGTTCACAGATCACAGGCTTTTGTTGAAAACTTTAACAAACAGTTATCTGAAAGACTTTGTTCCTACCAGTATACAGAGAGCTGATTGACAAGTCTCGCAACACAGAAAGGGTTAGAAGACTGCCCTCAGTTTTGCGCGCAATGAATAATGAAGAATTAAAGGTCTAAAACCCCGTACAAGCAATCAAAAGAAAAACCATAAATGTTGCTGAAGACTCCAGTACAACCAGCAAACTATTACGTTTGGTTTAAAAATAAGGTACCTTTATTTCCGGGGGAAGCGGAAGGGACACTGCATCAGGGCAACCGATCAGTTTGGGGTGTTGATCCCTATGAAATAAAAAGAATTTTAAAGATGAATCCGCCCGTGTATTATTTTCGAGAAACTGACACAACAAAACAACCAGCTCCTCAAAGTCTTTTGTGAAAGAAGAACTGCAAAATAATCCCCCCAACCAGTTCCGCTTTAATTAATTTACATAAAATATATTTAAGTTTTTAAAAAGGAAGCCAAAAGAAAGAAACGGAAGCAAGAAGGATAAAGAAGAGACCTTTGAATTACTACGAGAATCATTTAGGGCGTGTTCTGCTATTAGGGGATAATGCAAAAATCAAATGATACGTATTCTGCTGTTGAAGAAACAGCTAAGAGGATTTTCCCGGAACAGGGCACAGCGGCCAGAGCACTTACAGCCCAAATCCCAAATTTTGACTATCAAAGGGTGGAGAAAAGAATTTTTGAAATAATAAAAAAAATTCGAGCACATCAAGCAAACATGAGAAAATTTTGATTTTAATTGGAAGATGATGTGATTGATCTTCTAAATAAATTTCGAAAGATATGAACCCGAATATAAACTCTTCGGTGAAGAAAAATATGTAAATTTTATGTTCTATAAAAGGCCCCTATGCATATGAAAACTCTGGGATTAACAAACACCAAAGTTTTGTGTTTGTTCTATCTAATGACTTCTTTGTTACAACGTTGTGTTGATTTCATGTAGATTAGTTTGTAGTTTACGTTGTCATGATGAAAAGTCTTATTGTCAAACAATGCTTCTTTTTAGTTGTCATGCGATATGTTGACTGCACAACACTGCGGGATATTCCTTTGCTTTCTTAATGATTTTCTCCTGGCTCGAAATACTGTTTCATTTTTTACCTTTAAACCCCACAAACTCCCCTTTAAACACCTTTCCAGATAATTCATCCTTCATCTTTCCTAAAACCTTCTTATTAGTAATTGAATGTAAAGGCGAATCTTTAGGATAATCAGATGTGTCCCTACCATCCCGCATGCCCTTTAGCTACTTCTAATTCCATGTCTTTATAGAGTCTTTAGTAGGGGTATCTATAACAAAACTATCTGTATCTGTGTAAAGTACTCTGGACTCTGATACGGGGTTTAAAGTAGTCATAAAGAAATTCTAACATCAAAAGCTTTGATAATTCTAAAACAGTAAACCCAATAAATACAGGTTTTTCTAATTTGACTTTCTTTTTCTTCATCATTATACCAAAAAGCTGATCATGAAATCTTCTGAAGTCCTGATAATTTGGTTTTGAAGTCAGCTTAATTGCTTCGTTCTCTTTTGGGGACCCAATCTAAAATCTTGCGTTTGTGCGGATTCTCCATAGTCTTTCCGAAACAGCTGTTTTTTCATAACTTGAAAAAGTCTTTTTCTGAAGCATCTGCGGTTTTAGTTCTAAGATCAGTGTTCTTCATGATGTATGGTTTCATGAACTGTTCTTGATCAAAAGCAAATTATACGATGAACAGCTGTTTAACTTCAACCATGTCTTTTAAAAAAAAATTGTAGAAGTCTGTAATGACAGACATAATTTTTTTGCCCGAAGGTTAGGCACAAGTTTAGGGGGTTCTGTTTTTGCCATCTTTAGACTTTCCGCTGCTAATGGATTTGTCATATGCAGGTCATGAGTTCATTAGGATATTCTAAGTAACTTCTAGAATGTATCCACGCTGTTGACCCGACGTTAAACTGCCCAACCACTTTAATGCTTTTTGAATATTATTTGTACAGCCACCTGGTACATTTTAAAGTGCGTAATGGAAGTGATTGCGCCCTAGCCCAAACCATACAGATTGTTTGCGTCTAATACATAAGATAGTTAGACCTTTTTCTTGGATCATAATCGTCCAAGTATTTGTTTTTTGCTTTACAGTAATGATGCGACGCCATACTAATTCCTCCACGCAATCCGTTTTCAATCATCTGTTTCATTGGAAAATCTGACAAAAATCAATCTGACTCCATAAATTTTTAAGAAAGCATCCCAACCACCCCGGGGGCGCAGAATGAATGCGCGGGATCCAGGCTATAATTTTCATGCGGGGTCTTTCTGTAATTTCAAAAATATCTGCCAAAAAACATACATCTGCCACAAGTAGATCAAAAAGTCTCCCATCGTTTTACACTCAAACTTAGCCACGCATCTGGGCATGCTGGTAATCAGAATCGCTGATGTCCTTTCCCTTTAAGACTAGAAAAGAACGCGCCTTTAGGGGGAATTATCTTCATCAAACCTTTCCAACTGTTCATGACCATAAGGGTAAACGCCCTTCTAACAAAGTGAGTAAAAAAATTTTTCCGTTTTTGGGCAGGCTTTAAGGACAAAGCCAGTGACTCAATAAACCCATCAGTGTTGAAAGGGGTCAAAAAAAAGACAGTTTTTTAAAGTGAAATCATGTCTTTTCGATGACTGTGCAATGCATGACACCCAAGGGCATCGCCCACGCTTTCATATAAGATGAGATCGAAACCTCGCAAGTAATGAAAGAAGAGGGGCAGTTTCCATTTTTTTTGGGTTCAAACTTTAGTAATATTGCATTTATTGCGCTGCTCCCTGAACTTCCCCTAAGTGATCATGGCTCTTAATTTCGAATTCGCTGCGTCAAGGAGAGGTTTAAACCGGGCGGCAACAAAGGCCCCCCCACAAACCAACAATGTGTGGCGGGTCATACTGTTGTTGATCTTCAGGCGTCATCAGTTTTCAAAAATTCAGTTATTTAAAAACGTCATACGCACTTTGCCATGCGTTTTAAAAAGTATTCTGCAGCATTTGGGCCTCTGTATAATTCGGCGTTGAATGACCCCAATCCGCCCTAACAATAATAAAGGAAAAAAGAAAAAATTTTTGATGATTACTCATTAAGACTTTTTTTGAATTTTTTGTGGCGCGGCCCCTTATAAGGAACAATGAGTGATTCAAGTCTGCGAAACAACATAGGGAGAATTTTGCATCCTTTTTCCAGTTCTTAAAACTAATTTAGATCCGGGGGGGGGCGTAATTAGTTCTGTTTTACAGTCAAGGGGCCGATAAAATGTTTCTTAGTTCGCTTGCGGCTTGACAGATGGAATTCTTTTTTAAAACTTTTTCTGCAGAATTTTTGTTTGTGCCCATCTTTTGAAGACGCTTTAGTTTACTCATTGTTCTATCAATTTTAAATTGTGGCAGCCCCCGGTGAAAGATCAGTAGTAAGTCAACATGTTTTTGTTGGTCATTTTTTGGGGCTGTTCTTAGACACTTTTAATCGGTTGTAGATTTGTTTCCTCATCCCATGTGTAGACTTAACAGTTTTTTGGGTTTGTTTTGTTTTCAAACTGATAAATTTTGTCTATCCCAAACAGGAAAGGATTTTCCCGCAAAGTTAATCATTTAATGAATCCCAATATTAGAACTCTCTCTGCGTTTTTTGGGGAGTAATGCACCCTTGCGAAAAACACACCACATGAAACATTTGTTGTCTGTATTTTTTATTTTAAAAACTGCCTTTTGCGACAAATGCTGGGGGTAGGGGAAAGTAACCCTTACCAAAAATTTGGGCCATACTTAGACGTTTTAATCTGATCTTAAAGACTTCGCCCTCTGACCAAGGGGAGCCTTTCCCTTTTAGCTTCTTCACGGCCACATCAAACGTGAAGCATTCGTCCCCCCAAGGGGGTTTTAAAGTCATTTTGAGAAAGAATAGCGTTTTTTAGTTAAAACCCCCAATTCTGGGTTTTCTTCATTTTTTTTATACATTAAAACAGCTAACATTACTTTAATGGCGGGTTATTGTTTTTTCCCCGGAACTGAGAATAGCTGAGCAACACTTGCCTGATTTTTGCGGGATCAATGATTTTCTAAATCAATATCATTCAGTGCTCGAAAATTTCTTGCATTGCTTCAAAAATTCGCGGCCCTTAATTTTATCCATGCTGATTTTCTTTTCTAACTCAAAATATTTTTTAAACAAAAAATAATTAATCAATTGTGGTCTTTTTGGTTTGGACTCATAAACTAAGTATAAAAAAACCCTTTTGGGGCGTTTGTTAATGTGAAGCTTTTTAAAGAGCAGATTTTAATTTTTTTTTTTTACTTTTTTTAAACTTTCCCTTTTTTTACTGCTGGGGGTCTGGCGTTGAAAAAACTTGTCCTCGCCTTTCTTGAAACAAACTTTTTGTCTTTGTAGTCCAAAATCCCCCTGTAAACGATTAAATTTCTTCATCCGTGATTTTGGTCAGCTAGTCTTTTTTTTATAACCTTGAAGGAATAAGTTTAGCTTTTATCAGTTGAACTAAGCTGTGGCTTTTGGAGTTTAGTTTTTTTTTTTTTGCCCACACCTACGTATGACACAGGCCAAAGCAAAGACAAACCGCCAGAGGAAAAGCTGGGGGGGCCCCAAACCCCTTTGCTAAGAACCACACCTTTCCTGCTGATGGGGCCCTTTAAGTCATGCCCGTAAACATGGGTAACAGCTTTAAAGGCAGAGAATCCTTTCGGGTTTTGTGTATTTTGAAAGGCTTGCTCATTTTTTTTCATTTTGTAATGTTGGTTAATCTAAAGGTTTTAGTTTGGTTTCTACTATCCCTTCTTTTTTGGGCTCTGGGGCTGTAGGGGCATTTGGAAAACCTTTTTTAAAAAAAAAATAATTTTTTAAACAAAATCTTTAAATCTGTTAGTTAATATTTAGTGTGCTCATTAAAAAAACAAATGTACATTAAAACGGGTTTAAAAAGCCCCTTTTCCCTTTTTCAATTTGAATGTTTATTATGTCTCTAACATCCTCCCCACTTCCCTGCAACTGATTATCCTCTGTTTACCTTTGGGCAATCCAAAAAACCTATTTTTATGTTAAATATCTCAAACCTAACACGTGAAGGGAGACTTTAGACGCCCGGGGCTGCTGTTGGACTTTTACCCCTCCCCCCCCCAAACAATTTTCTTTTTTTCGCCCCTGTATAAGGCCAAGTCCACTACATGATTTTTTTAGGGCTACCCTCAATCGAACATTGTACTTTTGTTATTTTTGGATTAAAAAACTTTTCCCTTCTCTTGCGAAAGGGTTTTTTACTTCGCAAGCAAAAAATACCTTTTAAACGATTTACTGCGACACTAAATTAAAATTCCATATAGGTCTGCCCTGCTTTTAGGATATGTTGAATGATGACGCCTTTTTTGTAATATATTTCTAATTTTTATCATTTTTGCCCAATCAGCCTTGCTAAAATTTAAATTGCAAAAAACATCAAACTCTAAAAGAGATGTCAGAAATGCGTACTTTGCTTCGGGGTCTGTCCCACTGATAACACGTTTGTATCTTTTAAAAATTAGTTCGTAGAAATCTGTCTTTTTTAAACCCCCTTTAAGGATGGGGAGCGCCTTTTTAACAACTCAAAACTAGGGGAAGGAAAAGCGATTTTTCCAAACGCATAACTTACAGCTAAACCTTTTGCCCTTTTGCACCTGAGGCGAGTTCGGGGCCTATTCTAATTTTAGTGCTTCTTCATTACCAATTCCCTTTAAACGCAAAATCTTCCCCTTTTATTCGCGGTTTGCCTAGTTTAGTAGGTTAAAAAAAATGTCCATTGTTTAAAAAAATACTTCTTTCCCCCAAGTTTTAAGAAATTTTCTTAACGATTGCCGCCCCAATTTGGGAAACTGTTCTGGTTGGGTCGTTGTTTAACGAGGTCTATTTTTAAAGAAAGACGCGCAGAGCCGGGCCAACAAATCATCCCCTCCTAGGTCTGGGAAAATTTTTCATAAGAATTTTATTGCATCAATAGGATGATTATTTGGAACATAATATTTCCCTTTATTCCCCTTACGCCGCGGGGGTTTTTTCATTTTTTTTGCGGGTCAAGAATCGAGCCATAACTTGGACATTTTTTATAAAAAAAATAAAAAGTTAATTATTTAAAAACTGGCGGGAATTGGAGGTGAAGAAGTTTTTAAAATTTTTATCCCGAAGACGCCCAAAATGGATGAAAGGGCTCCTTTAAAAACAGCATCGCTCGGGGAAACTCATTGGAGGGTGAAATAGCGAAGGGGGGCAAAAAAATGAAATTAACAGAAAATAAATCAGATCATTTTACCAAAGTTTAGAAAAACCTCCCCAAACCCATACCCTGAGATTTTGAACTAAAAATAACCCTTTGTATTTTAGAAACGACAAAAGGGGAAAGTTTTCCCCTACGTAAAACGGGCCCATCAAAGGGTTTTTAAGGTGGAAACAATTAGACAAAGGCCCGTGCGAGCGAGCGGGAAACGCCCTTGGGTTTACTGAACCAAATTAGATTGGGGGAAACATTGCTAAACTTCAAAACAACAACAAAAAAATCCCAAAAAACCCCAAAATATAGAACTTTTAAATTTTTGGTCAAAAATAACGAAAAATAAATACAATAGAAGAAATCACTGAAGAAGAAAAACAGCATTAAAAACTATAGATGATCCCCCTACAAGAAATAACAGCCATTAATACTGATTTAAAAAAAACCAAGATGAATTAAAAAAATATTTAGCAAACTGGGTAACTAAAGAGAAAATAAAAAGAGAAAAAAAAACCGCTGAGGCTGACGACGCCAACTTAGGGCCGATGTTTTAAAGAAAGAATAAAACAAAGACTAAAAGAGCTTAGTAAAAAAAGATCAGCAATAATAAAAGAGTTGTTTACTACCCAAAAAACAATTCCGAACTCAAGTGAGCAGAATAAGAGAAACTATCCGAAGAATTTTATATGAAAACACAACGCTAGCAGAACGAATAAGAACACTGTTTAGAGAGCGGGGAGTCACTTAGCAAGCGTTATAACTGCCTTAGGATTTGCAATAAGTACGTTGGATGGCTATTACGGGCGGTGGTGGAGGGCAAATTTTCAGTGCCTCCATCGCCATCTCCTGATAAATCATGGGTAAAAAAACAGTTTGGGATCATCTTGCGAGTTTATTAAAAAAATTAGCTGGTAAAGCTATAGACCTTTACCGGTATATTAGGGAGTGTTATTAGCTAGCTTTTGTCTACTGCAAGCAAAATAGTTGGCTTTATGGCCGAGCACTTATGGGCATTAGTTCTCTTAATAGTTGGGTTACTATTTAGTAAGATAAAGACCAAGTAATCCTAGGACAGTTAATCCAACAACAAGCGCTGTTTTTTCATTTTCATGGTCATCGCGAACAAAGCCACGTCTTCAACAGTCTTTGGGTTTAAACCCCTCGAGGATTGGATGACTTATTCTTGGGGGGTCATGGTGTTTTTTTTGTTTTGTACTATTACGGGCCCAGAATTTATGTCGTTTTTTCCCAACCTTCTGTTCATTCCCGGGCCACAATGATTTCATTGTTGTAGTTTATTATTGTTCCTACCTGGATCTGAGGTCAGAAGGCAGCATGTATAAACCAGTGCCAACAGCAAAGTCTATTTTTCGTTTTTGCGTATTGTAAAACTTTTGGTACCTTTTTTACTTAAAGGTAAACCCAACTGTGAATTAAATGGCGTCCTCTAAATTTGGGCTAAGTATTGTTTTTGTGCATCCAAACCAGTAGAAGAATCAGTTATGCTCGATCTCGCTTGTGCTTGCGAACCTAGCAAACACCAAACGTAAGTACGAATAGAGTCGTTTATTCGTTCTTTTCCCGTTTTATTTTAAGCCCTCAGATATGTCTAAGATAAATGTTGTCCATGCTGTTTTATGCCCCTTGCTCTATGGAACCGGGGTGAACGCCTGTGCCTGAAGAGAAAAAATGTGTAAGGAGGTTCCAGTCATAGTTATACTTTCGGGTGCACGCCCCCACAAATAAGGGGTGCTAAGCCAGATTAAGATCCGACTTTTTCTAAAGTCTGTCTTAACATTAATATTAAATTCGTTACAAATCCTTTCAAAAGCCTTCAGTCTATTCGGTTGCTGAATGGATTAAACGGTTTGTCATTCGGTAATGGGGCTTGCAGTTCAGTCAAATACGTCTGAAGGTGTAAAAAAAATGAAATCTGTACAAATGACCTCACCAAAGGATCAGGATTTATTTAAATGATCAGCATACGACACTCCACACCCAGTTTGATGCACAAAACACAGCAAAGTTTAACGGTTCTGATAAAACTGCATCGGATGACTAAACCACACTTTTGCGATGTAGTCTTTTTAATAGGGGTAAAAATATTTGGCCAATGGAAATACTCACCTTTTTATGAAAAGCGACACTCTGGGTCACAGCAATGTCGAGGGGTGTCAGTTGCTATATTTTTAAGATTGTAGTGCGGCCCCAAAAGAATATTTTGCATCTTTAGTAATTTTAAAAGCGCTCATTTTTATTTCGTTTAAAAATGTTTTTTAACAATAACAACCCAAGACAGTCCTACGGATTTAAAACATGCTGTTGAGAACGATTGCGGAACCAAAATGGTCGCACTCCATGAAATATTTTACAAAGTCGTATGGTTTAATATAACTGAATCCTAGGACGAATAATAAGGTTCTAAAAGTTAGCAAATCAGGGAACAAAGTTAGCCAGTTAACCATACCTGATGGTTATTACGGGTTTTGCTCACTAAAAGAAGAAATGAGTAAATTAGACATTACTCTCAAACTTAACAATGCAAATCTAAAAACAATGTTATCATTCAAACCTGAAAGAAGAAGTAGTACATTACCTTTTTGATGTAGAAGCTAGCTAAAATGTTAGGCTTCAAAGCTGACAATCATAGATTTAGTGTTACATCAGACAAAACTACTTATGAGGGAGAAAATCCGCTCGATCTTACAGTACATTCATTACTCTATGTTCATTTAGATGAGCTAAGCACTGATGAAAACTTATATGATGGAAGGCCCTCAAATGTTTTAAAAGCTCTTCCGTCAGGGAAAGCTGCATATTGCGATTATGAAATTATACAATTCCCTAATTTACAGTTTAAAAAATTAGTTTGTGGGAGGGTCGGATCATTTAATATAAAGATCACAGACAAAACGGGTGAAGTCGTAAAATGTGATAACCTGCACATTGTTTTGGAAATAAAATAATAAACTGTACTAAAAAATGTCGCGTGGGCCAGAAGAACGGGAGTTACATTAGCGCCTGTGAGGTGTATAACTTTAGAATTAAAAGACCTTGCAGACGTTGCGGACTTTGAACAGAATGGTGAGATAGGCACTTTGTATGGTTTTGAGTACACTAAAGATGGTGATTATAAACGCAAAGAGGTTGGCGACAACAAAAAGTTTCCTAAACTAGAGCAACTGCGCAATCTAGAAGCAAATAATGTTGGCCAGTATGAATATAAAATAGTTCGAAAACTGACCTCAAATGGCACTTGGAACCATATTTAGAATGGGAAATAAATTTGAATTCATAAGCCCATTTACATTTTTTAGCCGCCAAAAAAGTTTCAGAAAAGCATTCAACTCTGGCCCTTTACACGTAAGTCTTATGCCGGACGACAATAGTCGGTAAAGAGATTGAAATATCACCGTATGAGAAAAAACAGTACATCCTCCACAGAAAAGAAACGGTTTTAAGAAAGCTTCTACAAAATTACAGTTCTTTCCAAGCAGAAAATTAGGAGACACGTTCACAATGATATTTGAAAATTTCTGTCTTTAAAGATGTGGAGAGGGGCGGGGTTGTGGGCGTTAGTGACGACCTTATAAAAGGAATTAATATAGCTGGCAAAACTTAGACGTTAAACGTCTTAAAGTTACCATCGTCGTTCTTCCACAATGGTGAGGATATTAAGGTCATAACAACAAGCAACAAAATTAATGTTGACTTAAATAGAAGCAATCTTACAGAACTGAATTGGATTAATCTTACACATTTAGGCCTCATAGGGTTTTATTATACTGAACAGGTTTTAACAGAAAGTATGATAAACATAATAACTGGATTAGATTAAGTTCTGTTATAAAACTATGGAGCAGTTAATACTTTATGACAAAAACCCCTCATTGTTCATTAATTTGTGGACAAACTGGTTGTGGAAAAACAATATTTATCCTCGACCTGTTACAAACAGTTTATCGTTATATTTTGATCATATTGTGATTTTCTGCCCAACACTTAAATGGAACAAAGCATATCATGATAGAAGGTTTATATGGACTGATGATAACATATTTTTAGTTAATCCTAGCAATAAACTGAGTGAGTGTCTAGAACGCTTTTTTATATTGTTTGAAGGAACGCAGACACTATTTATTATAGATGACTGTTCAGCAGAAAGAGACATAGTTAAAAAGAGAAACACTTTGTCAAAACTAGCTTTCAGCGGAAGACATGCTGGGATAAGTGTGTGGATTTTATGTCGAAATATAACTCGGTTTTAAAAGACTTTAGAGAACAGTTAAAGACTGTAGTTTTATTTCACATGAAAGACAGAGATGCATTTGATGAATGTTTGCGTGAAATGATGTTATTGAAATGATCAGGAAAAACATAGGATTAAGCAAAAAACTAAAATCTGAAAAGTTTAGTAAATTAGTATTGAAAACAGATCATCCCACACAGTATGTCTGTTTGTAAATAATCGTTATTTTTTGGTTATTGAAGTCTTACATTCGTCAGCAGAAAACTAGGAAAAGGCGGCTTTTAGGCCACTTTCGCCAAAAGCTGGTCTTGATCGCGGAAGGACCAGGATTGGTAAAATATGTTCTCTTCCTCTTGCCCTTCAAGCTCTGCTCCGCTGCGTTTAACTCTAGTCTCTCTGTAGCAGCTGTCTCCTCTTCAATTTCCTCTGTCTATCAGCTTTCTCATCTTCTATCTTCTCTGCTGCATCTCTAAACTCCCTCTGCCTAGCAGCCTTTCTCCTTCTTCGTCCTTCATCTTCTGTTCTCACTTTTGCTCCATCGGAGCTCAACCTCTGCTTCTCTCGCTCTCTTCTCATCCTATTACGGACCGAGTCTGTGAAAACTTGGCGAGGTTCTCCCCCAGTTAAACCCTCGCCGTCCAACTTGACAATTTCGCATAAGCCCCCGTCCCTGTTCTTGATCACCCCCGCATCCTGGTCACTAACCTTAGGTTTGGTATCTGCGTAGGGGCCTGTGGATCCATGACACTATCGGGGTCGTACTGCGGATGGGCTCGGGTGTGTTTAGACATAGGGTACCCTACCACCACAGATCTAGCAACAAACAGTATGCGATCTGAGCGCAACTGGAGGTTCTCGACTACGCACTAGCCCCTGAAGCAACTCAGCACAAGTACACAATACTCTCAATGAGTCACGCAACAAGCATAATCCACCCACACTTGTGTACCTCATACACATACAGACCTGGGCTCTAACCCATACAATATTACCAATGTACTGTCTAGTCACCGACTGAGTCACGTGACACCGTGTGTCCACCGTCCACTGTGCATGCGCACCAGTTACCCACAGTCACAGGCCTCATGTCTCTGGTAGGCCGCACCCACACGATCACAGTGCACTTGCACCCCGCAAGTCCATATGCACTCCCAGCACACCTTAGTGTCACAACACTGCGCACCCTCGTGCTTCCAACACAGTCACCTGGGCTTACTCTGCCTTTACTCCCCGCAAGATGTTTAAACACAACACGTGCACAGTCACGGGCTTGGTTCCAATTCTACCTACTCACTGGGGATATACTACACTCAAGGGACACAAGGAACACTCGGTACCCTCCGGCACCTCACCTACACTGTATTACGTAGTCACTCGCACTTCCAACAACCACTCAATATTTATTAATCACTCATACCTCACTCACACGGTAGCGCCAACCCATTCACAGCAACACAAGTGCCCTGCCCAATGCCACTGGAAAGCTGCCTGAAGTGAACAGGGACACTACGTACCACCTCCCAGGGTACCGGTACGCTCCCACCAACCACCCACTTACATTGCACACAACGTACACACCGGACACCACAACCCCCCCTACCTCCCTTCTAGCTACCTATCACCTACCCAGAACCACCTAAGATACCCCACATCTCCACCAAAGTGTCACGGTCGAGAAGCCGGACGGCCCTACCACCCCTACCCACGCCTATCACACACTAGAGCAGACAACACAGCACACTAACACCGCTTTACAATCATGCACACTTCTTTATTCACACACACACACACTATGGCGCCACCACTCACGTCCATCCACAACTACACACCAATATTCCACTTCTTCACTGACCCACACTACCCTGCTACGACCCTGAGAACCTTAACCTATACTAAAGCACCAGTTGCGGTATATCACTGCGACCTAGGGACGCAGAGATAGCCTGCACACGTGGTGGCTAACTACTAGGGACAGGACCAACCCAAGGGACTCTAAGCTACTACCACCCACACCTCTCCCCAGGACCCACCTTCTTTTTTGACCCGGGACCACTACTGCACTGGTCACTGCGTCCCTAACGGAGGCAACGATTAGCACCCTACACTGTGCTGGCCACTACGTCCCAAAAGAAAGGCAGTAGCTAACACCCTTAACCCTACTCCCTAACGCTACACTCTTCCTACCATACCCATGGGACAACCCATCCCGGCCCAGAGAGCTCCAGTCCTCAGCGCCGTACTTGGCCCCTCACAGGCTGACACCTCCCCGGAAGACTCTGCACTCCCCGCTGACCGTGCCTCCCACAGTCCGACTTCCCGACGACTCTATCCTCCGGCGCTGACCGTGGCTTCTCGCAGACCGACTCCTCCCTGCGATGAGCGCGACGCACACACCAGACGCCTCCTCGACGGATCCGGGGCTCAACGCCTCCTCTGAAGGCCCCGCCAGACACTGAGGGTGAGGGAAGGTCTGGTGCAGCGCCCTCTCGCAGGACGCCCGAAACAGGGAACAGGAACAGGTGGCTGGAGAACTCCGGAAGAACCCCGGTAGCAGGAGGGAGAACTGCCTCACAGACGGCAGACAGCCTGGATGGTCTCCCTCTCCCAGGAAAACAGCAGGCAACGGAAAACCGCCGCTCACCTGCCGGCACGAGGCAGTAGACCGCGGTGGTCTGGCCCAGCCTCAGGACGGAGCAGGATACCTGCTGACACAAACTGACAGACAGACGATCAACACACACAGTTCTACAACTGGCTACAAGTGGCTGCCAACAAGACGATACAGAACCCGGCACAGGCCAATGGCACACCAGACCCGACGAGGACCTGGCCCTAACTATGACTCGAAGTCACTCAGCTCGACTAACGGCGCTCCCGCCGCAACTACAAGGCACGTCC
>JAFLJL010001683.1:5000-49431 GCA_018398815.1 Conus ventricosus | reverse complement strand
TTGTGTTTCATCCCTCCCTTACCCACCCACCTTGGAGTCCAACTAAGGGGCCAGGGCCAAGAAACCAATGTCTTGACCCCTTCCAGGCTTCGGGAGAGACATACGACAAACAGAAGCCACCAACCCTATCCCCCCTGATCATGCTCAACTCCCGGGAACAGAGAGCCGAGCACTGCAGGGGTTTACTTGGCCAGCAGGGGAACTGTCTGTCTTGACCCAACCCCAAGAAGGGGAGCCGATTAGTACACCCGGGCCAAAGTGTACTCCCCGTCTAGGAGAGGTCCGAGCCAAAGTGATGTGTTGAGAGCGCTGGCCCTCTCAATCACCAGGATCTCATTCCCCTCCGACACAGGTCGCACCGCACGGCAAACGCGGATCTTAAGGAGACCACAGAGAGAAAAGGAGTGTGGAAAAGAAGACTTGAAGGGGAGACGAAGATAGAAAAGGGCCAAATAAGGGAGGCAGAAAACAAGAAAAGGAGAAAGACGGGTTACTCTTAGTCAGGATCCTCACCCTTAGCCTATCTGACATGGGAAGCCCTACCAGGGGCATCAACTCCAGGAGTCTCCTTACCACGTTACGCTTAGGTCAGACAGCATCTTGGCTTCTCGGACCTAGAAGCAGTTTGACAAAACCAGCCTATCTCCGAGTAATGATGCCCCCGCCAGCAAAGCCTAAGGGATCACTGGACCGCGCAAGCCCTCCGACCACGACAAGGTCGCAACCCCCGGAGGGCGGTTCTGAGAACAGTCGGATATAATAATTCAAAGACAGTTTCAGCCTGCGGTTGGACAGTGAAGGTTCACCCGCCTCTGCGTACAGGCTGTACACAGGGGTGGTGCGGAACGCTCCAAGACAGAGACGAAGCCCTTGATGGTGGATAGGGTCCAAGAGTTTGAGGTAAGATGATCTTGCGGAGCCGTACACAGCACAACCGTAGTCCAGTTTGGAACGGACCAGGGCTCTGTAGAGGTGCAACAAAGTTTTCTTATCAGCGCCCCAGTTGGTGTGCGCTACGACCCGCAGAATATTCAGTGCTTTCTGGCAAGCAGTTTTGAGGTTTTTAATATGGCTGAGAAAGTTAAGTTTTTGGTCAAAAATGACTCCCAGAAATTTGGCCTCTTTAACAGCTGGAATGGGAGATTTCCCGACTTGAAGTTCAGGATCTGGGAAAAACTGACGGAAATTATGGAAGTGAATACACTGCGTCTTTGTTGGAGAAAAGGTGAAACCATTTTCATCCGCCCACCGATGGATTTTATCTACGCAAAGCTGGAGCTTGCGCTGGACACTCGGGTACAGGCTTCCAGTTGCGTAGACAGCGAAATCATCCACAAACAATGAGCAGTCTGAACCCTGCTGAACTGATTTCACAATGTTGTTGATTTTAATACTAAAGAGGCAGGAGACAGTATGCTCCCTGTGGAACACCCAACTCCTGCTTGTGGACATCAGAGAGAGTGGTGCCTACCCGGACCTGAAACCGTCGTTCTGCCAAAAAATTTTGAATGAAAAGAGGAAGATGACCTCGAAAACCCAGATCATGGAGATCATGAAGTATCCCCGACTTCCAGGTGGTATCGTAGGCCTTCTCCAAGTCAAAGAAGATTGCCACTGCATGCTGTCTGTTCAAAAAAGCGTTCCGAAGTGTAGATTCCAGACGAATCAAATGGTCAACGGTAGTTCGATGTTTGCGGAAACCACTGTTCTTTCGCCAAAAGGCCATCGGTTTCGAGTTTCCACATGAGCCTAGCATTGACCATTTTCTCCATCAATTTGCAGACACAGCTGGTCAAAGCTATGGGACGGTAGTTTGGATTAGAAAGATCTTTTCCAGGTTTGGGGATTGGAATAATGAGGGCTTTCCGCCAAGAGGGTGGAAAGAAACCTGTAGTCCACACATGGTTGTATACCTGTAGCAGGATGTTCAGACCTTGCGGAAGATGTTTCAATAGTTGATAATGAATTTCATCTATACCTGGAGAGGAATCGCTGCAAGAAAGGCAGATTTCAGCTCGTTTAACGTGAAAGGAAGATTGTAGTCTTCCATGTTATCGGACGAAAAGTTGCAGGGTGATTTTTCTTTAAGGGCTTTGTTTTTGACAAAAGTGGCTGATTTGTTAGAAGAGGAATTCTTTTCAATGGTTGAAGCAAGCAGATTAGCAACTGCTTTTTTGTCTGTTATTAAAGAGTCCGAAAACTTGAGATGGTTCAGTGGGACAGGTGTTCTTCCCTTTGATTTTCCTAATGATGTTCTACACTTTTTTCTTGGAAGTTTTCGATGTCAGCCTGGAGCAGAAACTTCTCCAGGACCGACGTTTACTGATTTTAAAAGTGTGTCTCGATTTGGCACGGAGTTTCTGATGGGCTCGAGCGTTGGGACCCGAAGGTCGATGGTACACCCGACGCTGAGCCCGTTTCCGAACTTTGGAAATTTGTTGGCAGTCTGAATCAAACCAGGGTGTTTTGGGCATTTGAAGTTTATCGGAAGACACTGGAATACAAGCTTTAGCACACTTGATCAGTGTTAGTCAGTGATTCTGCTGGGTCCGGACTCTGAAGAAAATCAGTGTCCAGGAATTCCTTAGAAATAGTGGCTGCAAATAGATCCCAGTTTGCTTTCTTATAATTTAGATGTTGAGAGACAGAGACGTGTTCAGTTATTACGGGTTGTAGAAGGACAGGGAAATGGTCACTTCCGTGCAGATCGTCATGGACAGACCACTCGTAGTCCAGGACCAGCGAGGGGTCACAAACCGACAAATCTAAACACGAAAGTGAACCCGTGGAAGAGTGGAGGTAAGTTGCACATCCGTCGTTCAGACAACACAAATCCAAATCTGAAAGGACATCCTCAATTAGCAGACCTCTGGATGACGTACCGACACTACCCCAAAGAGGATTGTGACCGTTAAAGTCACCCAACAGCAAAAAAGGTCGAGGAAGTTCTCCTATCAGACTGACAAGGTCCTGACGACAAACCGGGACAGAAGGAGGTAGATAAAGAGAACAGATTGTCGCAGTCTTGTGGAGAGTGACTCTCGCAGCTACAGCCTGAAGCGAGGTAGACAGAGCGACAGGACTAAACAGCAAAGTTTTGTGTAGGAGAAGGGCAACACCGCCCGACAGTCCCAACATGGATGGTTGTGCAGGTTTTGAAAGAATATTAAAGCCAGAAAGAGTAAAGGTCTTCTGGCTTTGAATTTGAGTTTCCTGAAGAGCCACGACGGAAGGTTTTATAGACTGACACAGAAGCTGAAGCTCCTCAAAGTTGGAATTTAATCCACGGATATTCCAATGGAATATGGTACTATCCATGGTGCAGAGGCGAAAAGGAGAGAAATCAGGTCATCTCCTCTTCAACGTCCGCTTCTAATGGAGCGAATTTATTGGTTAGTTTCACTGGACTGTGTTGGTCTTTGGACCTGCTGGCAGACTTGCCCGCAGGTGACAAAGGCAGACCTGCCTACCTCATGTTATGCTCATCAGTACTAACCACAGAGATTTTCAGTAATTTTGCATTTTCCTTCAGTAATTCCACGGACGCGTAATACACGGCGTTTTTGAACAAATAATGTGTACAAAACTCCAACTACATTAACATTTTAACAAAAAATATAAACAGTAAAAAAGGAACAAAAACAACAAAGCAGAATTACAATACCTTGAGATGATGGCTGATGACGGACTCAGGACAGGAGTTTCAGGTCAATTCAAAAGGTAATATACTTGACATTTTGTAACACACACAGCAGTCACCACAGATGACACCACTGATGAAGAACCTAATGTACAACCCCCCCCCCCCCCCCCCCCCCCAAAAAAAATAAAATAAAAAATATACAAAAATGTGTGTGTGTGTGTGTGTGTTTGTGTGTGTGTGTGTTGCACTAAGCCTTGTATTGTGCCTGCTGCTTGGAGTAGGCACTCTTGAGATGGTCCAGTTCCTCTGGCTCAAGATCTGTGTTCTTTGCAGGCCGGGATTTGAGAACAAGGAGTGCCTCAATGGTGTCCTGGTGCAACGATGTGATCTTTTGACTGGAGGCACTCGCAGCTGTCTCTTTGTGCATTTTCCCCGAGATATGGCGCTTGCAGTCATTTGCTCCCCCATGTCCGATGGAGAAGACTGAATTGCACACCGAGCAGTATACAAATCCAGGTCCATGTTTTTGGATTGCAAAAGACAAGGCCAAGTCCGCGTGTATTTACTTCGGAACGCTTGCTTCTTCAGGATCAGGATCAGGATCAGGGGCGTTGTATCAAATACAACTTAGCCTTCTTCCGTTGTGGCACAGTGGTTTTCGAACCCTCGTCGGTTTCATGCAAACGTTAAGATTTCTCCGCCATTTTCACAATCGCCGGCAAAAAAATCGGTTGAAACTTTGTCTTACAATGGCTGAACAAAAGGCTTCGAATGGCGCGCACAGATGTGATGGCGCGTCATGTTGGCCCACAGCCCCACATTGACCAATCGCAAGTTCCGAACCATCTGTGGTTTCGGCTTGAGTCAAGGGAAGTTACTCTGTGGTCTCGGAAAGGTCTAGCAGTCGACAATTTTTCGAGTCTGGAATTTGCGTAGTTTTTCAATTTTCTTTTCCGTAATTTCGCACGGAAAATCGTACCTCCGTAATGGGGGGTTAATTTCCGTAAGATTACGGACGATTACGGAAGGGTAGGCAGGTCTGCAAAGGCCTGGAGTTTGGAGATGGAGGTCTGGATTTGGGAGATGGTGGAGGTTTTTTCCTTATCTCCACCATCTCCACACTGGGTGGAACTCCCTTGCCGCACGGGCACTGGATAGGAGAGTTTGAGGCGGAATTGCTGGTTTTTAATCTGCCCAGCAGCAGATGTTGTAGACTGCTGGGCAGTCTGAGGGGTGGCGGATTTTTTGCCTCCACAGGGGCAGTCACTTTGGATTGGAAGGTGGTGGACCTGCTTCCAGAGCTGACAGTTTTTCCTTGCAATATCTTCGAAAATTTAAAGTCATCAGTCTGACAGCAGACTGACCGAGTTGGAACTGTGGGAACTTTCTGTACAGCCTAAGCATACGAAGAAGCTGTCGGCGACTGACTGCCCACAACCTGTTTCCGGGCTTCAAAAAAGGAGTCTTTTGTTTTAACTTTTTGTATTGCAGATTCCTGAACCCAAAGAGGACAATTTCGTGAAGAGGGATGGTCGCCACCGCAGTTTGCACAATGTGCCGGATCTTTGCACGGCCCAACATGGGTTGCCTTGAAGCAAACACCGCACACCTCCTGCCCAGAACAGCGGTCTCTGACATGGCCAAACCTCTGACATCGGAAGCACCTCAATGGGGACGGAACATATAACTGAACCCTGACGTTCAAGTAACCGACTTTGATGACCGGAGGCAACACAGGGTTGCAGAACGTCAGAAAGAGGGTGTTGGTGTCCACTCTTTCTGCACCCTTCTTTACTGTCACCCTGCGTACCTCCGTCACACCCTGGGACGCCAGCTCCGTTTTGATCTCTACCTCTGAAATACCTGATAAATCCCTGCAGCGAATCACTCCTTTCGATGAATTTAACTGTTTGTGGGGAGTCACCTGATCGCCCTGTCCACTAATTTTGTTGCCTTCAGCAGCTGTTCAGATTGTTTTTGCGATTTACACTGAATGAGAAATGAGCCATTCCTCAACCTTTTTATGGAGCGAGGGTCACCTGCTATACCTTGAAAGCCCTTTTGAATAGCAAAAGGGCTCAGAGCTGAAAGGGGTCTTTCCTGCTCCGTCCCTTCCATCACGAGCCAGGAAGCCCAAAAACCTGTCCTCTGTCGTACTTCTGTATCTGAATCACTATCAGAATTGAAGTCCCTGAAATAGGGGATGCTGCCTTCCTCTTCCTTTTGGGGGGGGGGGGGGGGGGGGGGGGGGGGGGGGGGGGGGGGGTTGTTTTTTGATAAAGCCATATTAAGTTTGTGTTTCATCCCTCCCTTACCCACCCACCTTGGAGTCCAACTAAGGGGCCAGGGCCAAGAAACCATGTCTTGACCCCTTCCAGGCTTCGGGAGAGACATACGACAACAGAAACTACTAACCCTATCCCCCCTGATCATGCTCAACTCCCGGGAACAGAGAGCTGAGCACTGCAGGGGTTAACTTGGCCAGCAGGGAAACTGCCTGTCTTGACCCAGCCCAAGAAGGGGAGCCGATTAGTACACCCGGGCCAAAGTGTACTCCCTGTCTAGGAGAGGTCCGAGCCAAAGTGATGTGTTGAGAGCGCTGGCTTCCCAAAGCACTGGCCCTCTCAATCACCAGGATCTCATTCCCCTCCGACACAGGTCGCACCGCACGGCAAACGCGGCGGATCTTAAGGAGACCAGAGAAAAAAGGAGTGTGGAAAAGAAGACTTGAAGGGGAGACGAAGATAGTAAAGGGCCAAATAAGAAAGGCAGAAAACAAGGAGAAAGGCGGGTTACTCTTAGTCAGGATCCTCACCCTTAGCCTATCTGACATGGGAAGCCCTACCAGGGGCATCAACTCCTTACCACGTTACGCCTAGGCCATACAGCATCTTCACCTCTCAGGCCTACAAGCAGTGTGAAAAAAACCAGCCTATCTCCCAAGTATTGATGCCCCCGCCAGCAAAGCCTAAGGGATCACTGGACCGCGCAAGCCCTCCGACCACGACAAGGTCGCAACCCCCCGGAGGGTCACAAACACAAGCGATGAAGAAGAAGAAACAGGGTCTCTATACAACAAGCACAATAAATCACGAACTATCAGAAGAAGAACCGCAAATTTACAAGGCACAATAATCCATAGCAGAAGAACCGTAGATTCATAAAGCACAGCAATCCACAGATGAACTGAAGATTCATAAAACACAGCAATCCAGATGAAGAACTGCAGATTCATAAAACACAGCAATCCACAGATGAAGAACTGCAGATTCATAAAGCACAGCAAACCATAGAAGAACTGCAGATTCACAAGGCACAGCAATCAATATTGAATCCCGGAGAACACAATAAACTTCGATTCGACGTACCGTTGATCTAAAACAAATATTAACTTCTCCGTGTATCGATACTAGTGGTCACATCAATAAATTCAGCCCACCGACACACATGCGGTGGTACAATTAGAGCACATATTAAATATTCTTACAGGAGTTTTAAGTCACTCTCGGCGACACAGCATTCACAACAATTTTATAACAAATACATTTCCTGCTACATATTCGCTCGCGCCGTCATCAAAAGTATCCCACATACATAGTGAACATCGATGCTCTGACTTGAAAGTCAGCCTCTCCACATAGTAACACTACGGAGAAAACGATTTAAAACAAAATAAATTAGGCTGTACACAAAGCCTCGGCCGTTAATTCTTGCTCCCTTCTCTTGTCCAATATTATTGTTTTCGTCATGTAGTTACCTATGTCATTTCCAGTTGACGTCATAATTTACGTTGACGTCACAATACTCCCCTCTCAAGAAAAAAAAAACAATGACCGAATTGTTTTTTGAAAAAGAAGTAAACAAACAGCAGAATACACAACCTACAAATCACATTCACTCGACGGAAAACGAAGCCGCTCACGGAAGCAGTTCGTGGAGTCCTTCCAGGGACTCGCACAACAGAAAAACAAGTTGTCCCAACGAACTCTGAAGCCCTTTTACATGTTAGCTTGTTGCCGACCTCAGGACAACCTCTCCATACCCACACGGGAAAGAGACGGCGGCTGGGTATGGGCTGCACCCACACCCGGATGGCAATGCATATACGATGTCTGACACTCGGTCAGCCTCTCCATACCCCCACTGGGTAGAGACCACACATGTCTACTGACCCCTCGGTCAGCCTCTCCATACCCCCACGGGGTAGAGACAATGGTTGGGCACGGACTGCACCCCACACCCAGATGAATGCACATACAATGTCTACTGACCACTCAGTCAGCCTCTCCATACTCCATGGGGTAGAGACAATGGATAAACATTCCCGCCCAATAGTGCTGTATGCCTTCTCACGATTCAGCAACTTTCGACTAGCGATACGACTGGGTGAAGATCATCATCATTCTACTGGAACAATACAGCAAATAAACCAACAGAACTAACATCAGTCCTGAGAATAAAAGGATTACCCAATCTAGGTAACACAGGTGCAGAAGACAAGATTCCTGAATCTTCCTCAAAGCTTCAGCACACTCAGGAGTCCAAGAAATAGACCAGAAATCAATGCAGAAACGATACATACAATCTTTCTTCCTGACGAACACAACTGGAGATGCATACGGACTATTCGATGGCTCAATGATACCAAGATCCAACATGATACCAATCTCTCCGTCAACAACCCCTCGCAGAAAAGGGGATTTCATAACATTTCTTTCTAACAGGGACATCTGTTGTAAGAGGGATCTTTAATAGTACATCACCTGAGAAAGAACATGGTTTGGGGGTCAAAATGTCATGAAAATCAAAGATTACACCAACTCCCTGGTACTTTTGTCAGACAAAGTACAATCAAACTGTACAGAACGAACATTTTCATCTGGCATAGAAGACGCCATCGGAACAGTTAAAGTGGGAATGGGTAAAGCGTCATCACAGTCCTGGACGACACCAACTGTATGAACCACTTCACAAACAGTACAAACAGACTCCGGAGAGGGATCCACAGAAAGACCAACTCCTGGAGAGTGCTCAAGAGAAATCCGTTCCTGTTCACAAGCCAAAGGCGCTATCTCTGACCAAGGCACTGAAGTACCTTGTGAAAGAACGACTGTAGGTACCACATCAGAAGTAGACACAGCAGACACATCAGAAGACGTTAACTGAAAGCAAGACTTCAATGACTCATCCTTCTGTTTCTGAACAAGATCAGAACGGGAAATGTTCAGATCACTAGGGATCTGACACAAAGGCTTTTTGTCCACAACATGCTTAGTTCTAGCCCTCGTAACGGCGGCTAAAGGGAAAGGTTCACCAGATACATCACTAAACTCACAGCTCACAGAAACTCCAGGCACATTACCCACAATGAGATCTGCAACAGGGCTATCCAAGACACAAGTCAAATCGCCCACAAAATAAGGACAACTGACTGAAACTGTAGCCAGTGGAAACTCATCCACACGACCACCAAAAGAAACACTTCACTGTGGTTCCTAACATCTGACTGTCAGAAACTAATCCTTTGCGAACGCCACAAATAGTAGCACCAGTATCACGCAGAACAGAACCCAAAGTGCCATTCACAGAACAGACTCCAAATGCAATTTGCCCGTGAACTCACCAGCAGCTAGACAAGCAAAAGGAGCATCAAGAACAGAGCAACAAGCTATGGACTGTTTGCTGTCAGCTGAGTTCTTGACAACAGTGGAGTTACTAACTATACTGTTCAAAAAAAGAAACGCAAAATGCCAAGCTGCCGATTTGAAACAATTTATTGAAGCTCAGTGTGACAACACGTTTAATGTGAAATGACAAAAACAGGTCATCAGGACAGAAGTCTCCCCTGTAATGCTGTGGTAAAGAACCAGCCCCAGACCTCGGGGAAATCGCCAGGCCGCTTCCAAAGTCAGTAACGGGTGACCCCCTCTGGCTGCAATGGTAGCCTGGCATCTGCGGGGCAATGAAGCAATAATGTTCCCGATTGTCTGCTGTGGGATGGCCGCCCACTCAGCCTGCAATGCCCGGAACAGTTCATTTGGAGTCGCTGGGGCGTTGGCCCTCACTCTCAGGCGTCTGTCCAAAACGTCCCAAACGTGCTCAATAGGATTCAAACCCGGGGGAAGAGAGGGCCAGGCCAGGGTGTTGATGTTGGCGGTAAAGAAGGCTGTGGTCAGGCGTGCTGTGTGGGGCCTGGCGTTGTCCTGCTGGAACACGGCCCTGGGAGTGGCCATTAGAGGCAGGACGTGTGGCTGAACAATGACCTGGACGTACTGCTGGGCTGTCAGGTGACCTTCCACGCGCACCAGCTGGCTCCTGCCTGTGTTGCTGATGGCCCCCCATACCATGACATTGCCGCCACCATGCGGAGGTGCCTCGTCGACGCAGTTCTGCTGGTTGCGTTCATTAACCCGGCGGTAAAACCCTTCGCCTCCTGTCATGGCGCTGCAGCAGAAACCGACTCATCGAGAACCAGACGTGTCGCCAATGGTTCCTCAGTGTCCAGTGTCTGTGTTGCGTAGCCATTGCAGTCTGGTCTGTCGATGGCGCCCCGTCATACGTTGCCACGTAGGGGCCTGTAAAACCCTCAGCCCAGCAGCATGCAGCCTGTTTCCCTACAGTCTGGTCGGAGATGCGACGGACACCAGCGCATGCCTGGACAGTGGACGAGGCCGGCAGGAAGCGATTGCGGAGATGTCTGAGCCGTATAAAGCGGTCCTGGGCTGGCGTTGTGATATGAGGTCGGCCTGACCCGGGGCATCAGCTGATGACCCTGTCCTCTGGAAGCGAGTCCAAAGTCGGCATATGGTACTGGGGGAGGACATTCAAAGCATGGGCCACATCAGTTGCACTCTGACCAACTTGCAAACGACCCAGGGCGTTTTCTCTCTCTGCTGGGCTCAAACGTGGCATGCTGTTTTTTGGTACGGTGTGCCTGCCGGTTGCAAATGACCCGGCTTTTATACTGCACTATGACCATGGTGTGTGTGTGTTCACCACTGAGTTGGGCATGCTTTGCAGGCGAAACAAACCCGAAGCACAACCCAATGTTTGCACTGTCGCACCTGGCCCACAACACGCACGTGCACATAGTGCCAACCTGAATCAATGTTATACTAGCACGTCGACGTTCAAGACATACATCAGGGCCGGTTTTTGGCGTGTTCTCAACTGTATGGTCCACCCCAGGTGGCAAAATTTCATTTGCGTTTCTTTTTTTGAACAGTATACAAAAGGACATTCATCTGGGTGGCTAAGGTTACAAATTCTACAAGGGTTTCTACCTGACTTCCATGGACACCTAGCAGCTACATGTCCCGTCTTTTTACACAACACTTGCAAACTGATCAAAAGCACTTCCTGGGAAACTCTTACTGCCATAGGTATGACGGGCGCCATGACCACGATAACGGCTACCGCCAAAGTTATTTCCACGACCAGCAGAGAAACCCAAAAACTCTGATGACCACAATAACAGCTACCAAAGTTACTTCCACGATCAGCCGAGGAACCAGAGTAGTGGCCACTGTTTTGAAAGTTGAGTATCCGTTTCCTCTATCAGACTGACCACAGTACGGAGTTCTATCAGACTGACCGTGATACAGATTTCTATCAAATTGACCAGGAGTTTTGTACCCAACAGAAGCAAAATGGTTTACATCAGCTTCCTAGAAAGCACCTTTTTGGATGAGCACGTCTGTATGACTCTGCAGACTTGATCATTTCATCAAAAGTTTTCACATCCTCACACAAAAAAGTAGCCAAGTCCTTAGAGACACTCCAAAAACTGCTCACGCAAGGTAAGATCCACCAGATCTTCAAAAGACTTATCAATTTTTGACAAAGAGACCCAACGGTCAAACAAACGCCTAAGTTCAACTGCAAAGGTCTCGAAAGGTTCCGATTTGGTTTAGCTTAACGGAAACGCTTACGAAAACCATCTGGATACACTAGAAATTTTTTCAGCAAGCTCTTTCAAAAACTCGTAAGACACATTATTTCAGCAAGACTGATAGTTTAAAGCGGAACCGCTCAAGCAATGCAGACAGGTATGTTACCCCCACAAACTGCTCTGACCATCCCAAGAAACGAGCATGTTGTCAAAACTAAACAACTTCTATTACATCAGTCTTCTTCTTTTAAAAGGGGCAACTTAGGAAAACTTGGGCCGAGGGGCGTTACACTGGGAAAACCCAACCCGACGCTCCTTCCGGTCCCTGAGACTGTACACTCTGCTGAGATGACTTGAAACGTATTCTTTAGTTTCTCTACCTCTTCATTCTTTTTGTTTCCCTCCTGCATTCCTTTTGTTCTCTTGCTCTTGTATTTGTATCTGCTCTCTTTAGTTTCCTCCTTGAAATCGCTCTTTTAGTTATCTCTGTATCTGCGCTCTTTTAGTTTTCCTCATTGTATCTGCTACTTTTAGTTTCTTCTTGCATTCATTTCATTTAGTCTCTTCCAATCTTGAGCAAGGCATTTATCCCACATACCAACAGAAAAGAAAAACTTCTCCCTCCAGACCACATACCTACCTTCGTAAATATTTAGCAAAACTTTGTCCTCGTCCTCAAGACACAACAGGACTTTCTTCCTTAGCCTGCTGTGTCCCATGATAAAATATGAAATAATGTCCTTCAGAACACACCGACACCACACTAGTCATATCAAATACAAACTATTTGCATCACAAACAAAAAAACGTTTGAACCTCTGTCCTCTAAAATATATATTAGAATTCCAAAGAAAAAGTTTTTTTCAAAAACAAACATTAAACGACAATTCACTCTAAAAAGCTATAGTATTATCAAACCAACATACAAAAAATGAGAAAACAATGAAACAGAAATAAAGGGATATTGGAGAAAAGAAAACAATTGGTAATCAATGCCATAAAATCACAACAAGTAATAGATTCTAGCAAATGACATGACAGTAATATCGACTATAATCAATGTACTGTTTTTTTCCCCACACACAAACATTCAAAATGAAAACTTCTTTTATTTTTATTTATTATACAGGTCAGGCAGCCACCACACTCACCATTCAAGAGAAAAAACCCTAAGAATGCTGAAGAACAACACAATCCCAGTAAAGATAGAAACAGATATAATTCATAGAGATAACGGAGGATAATGAAAATAAACCCCACAAAGGAAGGAGAACTAAGAACAAGGCCCGCGTATCTCCAGAAACTAACAGAAGATAAACCCTTACCTGGAGACGGGAAAGAAAGTAGACAGAAACAGTCATACAACAAAACAATACAACACCAACTCGATTGTTCAATAGGAAAGTCTGTGATCGGGACCTATCACTTCTAACTGGGGCAAGTGATAGGCCACAAAAACAAATCCTACCACTAAGGCCAATTTTTAATTCATGTAGCAAAAGCAATTAACTACGGGGCACCATAGTTACGGATGAGGTGCGGTGCGTGTTTAGACTCTCCTGCTCTATCGAAAAAGTTTGGATGCGTGTAATAATTATTCCCTACACACACCCACACCATACGTACATGGATAGCCAGGCAACACACGAATTAGATTTCTTTTCTTTATAATTATGCTGCCTGAACCATCAAAACATACATTCATGTGAATTGGTACAAATTAATACATGTCACTACACAGCATATAGATCAAGATATCAATACATAGGAACTTCAATCATCAGATATCATATTACATATCTTGATATCACGCACAGATCTCACCGGCGCCGTCCAGTGTCTCACATATATATACAGTCAACAGACTCGGTTCCACAGTACCCAAGCCACAGTCTACAATACTAAAAGAAGACAAAGACGGATAACCAAGGTCCCCACATAAGCACAGCCGTTCACAAACACAAGCGATGAAGAAGAAACAGGGTCTCTATACAACAAGCACAATAAATCATGTCAAACTATCAGAAGAAGAACCGCAAATTTACAAGGCACAATAATCCATAGCAGAAGAACCGTAGATTCATAAAGCACAGCAATCCAGATGAAGAACTGAAGATTCATAAAGCACAGTAAACCATAGAAGAACCGCAGATTCATAAAACACAGCAATCCACAGATGAACTGCAGATTCATAAAACACAGCAATCCAGATGAACTGCAGATTCATAAAACACAGCAATCCACAGATGAACTGCAGATTCATAAAGCACAGCAATCCACAGATGAAGAACTGCAGATTCATAAAGCACAGCAAACCATAGAAGAACTGCAGATTCACAAGGCACAGCAATCAATATTGAATCCCCGGAGAACACAATAAACTTCGATTCGACGTACCGTTGATCTAAAACAAATATTAACTTCTCCGTGTATTGATACTACAGTGTTCACATCAATAAATTCAGCCCACCGACACACATGCGGTGGTACAATTAGAGCACATATTAAATATTCTTACAGGAGTTTTAAGTCACTCTCGGCGACACAGCATTCACAACAATTTTATAACAAATACATTTCCTGCTACATATTCCGCTCGCGCCTTCATCAAAAGTATCCCACATACATAGTGAACATCGATGCTCTGACTTGAAAGTCAGCCTCTCCACATAGTAACACTACGGCGAAAACGATGATTAAAACAAAATAAATTAGGCTGTACACCAAAGCCTCGGCCGTTAATTCTTGCTCCCTTCTCTTGTCCAATATTATTATTTTCGTCATGTAGTTACCTATGTCATTTCCAGTTGACGTCTTAATTTACGTTGACGTCACACCGTGGCTCACTAATGCAATAAGCGGCAGCAATTTGCTATCCCTGCCTCATATACAATAAAGTCCGTATGGACAACAAAACCCTTGAAAGGGCCTCGTGCCTTGCGCATGCTCAGAACCATCCTCTTTTCGAGGTATATCAAACCCTGACTGAGAACTCCTGATGGAACCAGGAAGGCGGGGAGGTAGGGAGGGCCTCTGCATGAGCCACGGTAAGTATGTTAGATTAAACGTAATTTTAGAATAAAAATTTCCTTTTAATTACACATACTATACCGTGGCTCACTAATGCAGAGTCGCACTACCTGGAAGGAGGGCTCACCTGGTTACCGCCTGGAGGAGCGAGAAGAGCCGAGCGTGTGGCGGAGATGGAGTGTTGGGCCACCACAGCTGATGCGATGCCCCTAGACCCATCATCGCGCAGACGAGAAACGTCGCGCAGGTAGAATTGGATGAAGGTGCCAGGGAACGCCATATGCGGCATCTAACACACTCTGAATGCTAGCATTATGAGCTACTGCCACGAAGACGCCCATGCCCTAGTCTCATGGGGTCTAGGTGAGAAACAGCCAAATCCCCTTCAGGTCTCGCGTATGCAGCTTTAATGACTTCTCTCAGCCATCGAGAGATTGAAGAGCGCCTGATGTCCTCCTTATAACCTCGTTGTAAGAGTGAAACAGGTGGCGCTGTTTTGGAGCGAGAAGATTTCGGCGTTTCCTATACTTACACCGCAGAGCGCGCACACGGACAGAGAGTGCAGTCTTCGTCGTCTGGGGCAAGAATAGAAGTGAGAGGAAGAATGGAGATAGTCGGGGAAGGAGAACCTGGCAACTGGTTTTTCGTCCTAAAAATTCTGGGAGGAGGCAAAGAGTAGAGCCATCCGGTTCGGAGCGACGTCCCCAGGCAGGCCACAAAGGGCATGGACTTCACTGCAGCGCCTCCCTGAGGCCAGGGAAACGAGAAGAGCCGTTTTGAAGGAAAGGAATTTCAGAGAACACTCCCGGATGGTCCGTAAGGGGGAGCCTGAGGGAGGAGAGGACTAAGAAAAGATCCACGCCGGGGAATACGGCGGGGCATCGGGCGTAGGCTGCTCCTCTGACCAGATCCCGCAGAAGAGGTCGTCCTACGAAGGAGGGGCCCCCTAACTGGCGCATAGTGGTGGAAATAGCCGCCCTGTGAACCTTAACAGGAGGCTGAAAGTTTTTTTTTTTTTCCCGATGAAAGAAAAGCTAGGTAGTTCGCCAATTGGCATTGGAGGGAGAATGAGGTGATACTGCGTGGTTGGAGCACCAAGAGAGCCAGCCATTCCAGTGGACACTGTAGACACTTTGGGTGCTGGCCTGTGGGCATGTTCCACAAGGCCGATTACCGCTGGGGAGGCGCTTGTGCAGACAGCGTGTCCCGCACAGTAGCCAGGCGTGAAGATGCAGCAATGTTTGGATTGCGGTGTGGAAATGCCTGACCGCGGCTGAAGCAGGGACTTTGCACTTTAAGGCGAGCGGTATCGGAGGCACGTGAGACAGGTGTAACAGTTCTGGAAACCACGCTTGGGCCGGCCAGCGTGGAGCCACAAGAATAAGCATGGCTGCGTCTTCCCTTGCTTGCGGAGAACTTTTGCCAGAATGGGGAACGGGGAAAGGCATAGCCCGTCAGTACCGGACCAAGGGATGGACAGGGCGTCCACAGACCCACGCTGCCGGATCCGGAACTGGGGAGACATACAGCTGGAGACGGTGGTTGAACTGGGTGGCGAACAGGTCTACCTGTGGTTTGAACCATACAGTCCAGAGAGGTTCCAGGATTGAGTGGACGAGAGTCCATTCTGAGGGAAGAACCATGTGCGTGAGGGAGTCCGCCAGAATGTTGATCTTCCCGGGAACGTGCTTGGCCGAGATCCGGATTGATTGTGTCTCGCACCAAAAGGAGAAGCTGTTCCGCCCTCAGGGACAGGGAGTGAGAACGCCCCGCCCCCCCCCCCCCCCCCCCCCTTGCTTGTTGATATAACACGCCACGTCGTGTTGTGGGTGTTGAGGAGACGGTTTTTCCCTTCAGGAAGGGAAGAAACTCCCTTGAGGGCTTGGAACACGGCTTCCAGCTCCAGCCGTTGATATGCCAGGATCCCATCTCTGGGACCATTGCCTGGCCGCCGTCAGAGAGCTGACGTGGGCACCCCACCCGGACTGGATGCGTCCGTGAACAGTGTCCTCCTGTGGAGGAGGGGGTGTGATGGGGACTCCCTGAGCCAGCCATGGACTGGTAAGATAAGATAAGATAAGATAATGTTGCTTTAGCCCTAGCCGACCGCAAAGGGCCATATCAGGCTGTAAACCCCGTTAAAATCAACTCACCAGTCATTAAAAAAAAAAAAAACACCCAACTTTCACACATCTCATTAAATGACCTCGTCTACAAACGCAACCAGAAACTTTGTTAAAATCTTCTGCCGTAAAATCTTAAAGCAGATGAAAAATGTTAATCTCTCTCAAAAACTCAAGGATCACGTCAGGCGGGGACATCCCTGAACAGGATCTTCATGGACTCCGCTGTAAAATGTTTGTGTCTCACATCGTGCAAGTCCCAACACTCTAAAAGAACATGTTTCATTGTGAGTGGCGCATGACACGGAATGCACCACGGAGCTTCTTCACTCTTTAAAAGGTAAGCATGGGTAAAATACGAATGGCCGGTGTGCAGCCGGCACAGAACCGTTTCCTCTTTACGACCTCCCGACGTGGATGGGAGGAATTCCTTAAGGTTTGGACGGATCTGAAAGAGTTTGTTACTCGTCTGTGTGTTCCAATCCTCCTGCCAGAGGTCTCTCACATAATCATTAATTTTGGGTTTCACATCTGAGCAGGGGATATAAGTGTTGGACAGTTTCTCTCTTGTGGCGTTCTTGGCTAAACGATCAACCATTTCGTTCCCGCCGATGCCAACATGACCAGGAACCCAAGCAAGAGTAATGTTGTAACCGTCCGCCTTCAACTTGCTAAAAAGTTCAAAAAAAAGTAAAAGTTCTGGATGCTGAAGGTTGCGGCCAGCTATGGCCTCCAAAGCTGACAGCGAATCCGACAGAACCAGAAAGTCCCTCTTTGAAGAATGTGAGATTATCTTCAAAGCCAAAACCAGAGCAGTAAGTTCAGCAGAATAGACAGAAGCATCTGAATGGATATGTTCCAATAGTATCTGAGAAGGAGCCCCAGGGCAGTAGGCTGCACAGGCCACTCCATCTTCAGACTTGGAACCGTCAGTGAAAACGTTTTGACAGGATGGGAATTTGGAACAGAGGTCAGCATACAATGCCTTGTACGCCAGAGAGCTGGTAGACTCTTTGCGAAAAGCTGCAAGATCAAAACGAATCTCTGGTGTGAAAAAGGTCCACGGAGGTTGATCCGGAAACTTGGAAAAATCGGACACAACTCCTAGGTCTACACCTGCATTCCGCACGTGAGGCTGCATACGAAGACCAAACGGCGGAATACATTTCGGGTTGTTTGCAAACTTACTTTGGAACGGAGGGTCAAAGACACAGTCATAGGCAGGATTCTGTGGTTCTGAGAACAGTCGGATGTAATAATTTAAAGACAGTTTCAGCCTGCGGTTGGACAATGAAGGTTCACCCGCCTCTGCGTACAAGCTGTACACAGGGGTGGTGCGAAACGCTCCAAGACAGAGACGAAGCCCTTGATGGTGGATAGGGTCCAAGAGTTTGAGGTAAGAGGGTCTTGCGGAGCCGTAGACAGCACAGCCGTAGTCCAGTTTGGAACGGACCAGGGCTCTGTAGAGGTGCAACAAAGTTTTCTTATCAGCGCCCCAGTCGGTGTGTGCTACGACCCGCAGAATATTCAGTGCCTTCTGGCAAGCAGTTTTGAGGTTTTTAATATGGCTGAGAAAGTTAAGTTTTTGGTCAAAAATGACTCCCAGAAATTTGGCCTCTTTAACAGCTGGAATGGGAGATTTCCCTACTTGAAGTTCCGGATCTGGAAAAAACTGACGGAAATTATGGAAGTGAATACACTGGGTTTTTGTAGCAGAAAAGGTGAAACCGTTTTCATCCGCCCACCGATGGATTTTATCTACGCAAAGCTGGAGCCTGCGCTGGACACTCGGGTACAGGCTTCCAGTTGCGTAGACAGCGAAATCATCCACAAACAATGAGCAGTCTGAACCCTGCTGAACTGATTTCACAATGTTGTTGATTTTAATACTAAAGAGGGCAGGAGACAGTATGCTCCCCTGGGGAACACCCAACTCCTGCTCGTGGACATCAGAGAGAGTGGTGCCAACCCGGACCTGAAACTGTCGTTCTGCCAAAAAATTTTGAATAAAAAGCGGAAGATGACCTCGAAAACCCAGATCGTGGAGATCATGAAGTATCCCCGACTTCCAGGTGGTATCGTAGGCCTTCTCCAAGTCGAAGAAAATTGCCACTGCATGCTGTCTGTTTAAAAAAGCGTTCCTAAGTGTACATTCCAGACGAATCAAATGGTCAACGGTAGTCCGATGTTTGCGGAAACCACACTGTTCTTTCGCCAAAAGGCCATCGGTTTCCAGTTTCCACATGAGCCTAGCATTGACCATTTTTTCCATCAATTTACAGACACAGCTGGTCAAAGCTATGGGACGGTAGTTAGATGGATTAGAAAGATCTTTTCCAGGTTTGGGGATGGGAATAATGAGGGCTTTCCGCCAAGAGGGTGGAAAGCAACCTGTAGTCCACACGTGGTTGTATACCTGTAACAGGATGTTCAGACCTTCTTGCGGAAGATGTTTCAACAGTTGATAATGGATTTCATCTATACCTGGACAGGAATCGCTGCAAGAGAGCAAGGCAGATTTCAGCTCGTTTAACGTGAAAGGAAGATTGTAGTCTTCCATGTTGTCGGACGAAAAGTTGCAGGGTGATTTTTCTTTCAGGGCTTTGTTTTTGACAAAAGTGGCTGATTTATTAGAAGAGGAATTCTTTTCAATGGTTGAAGCAAGCAGATTGGCAACTGCTTTCTTCTCTGTTATTAAAGAATCCGAAAACTTGAGATGGTTCACAGTGGGACAGGTGTTCTTCCCTTTGATTTTCTTGATGTTCCACACTTTTTTCTTGGAAGTTTTTGATGTCAGTCTGGAGCAGAAGCTTCTCCAGGACCGACGTTTACTGATTTTAAAAGTGTGTCTTGATTTAGCACGGAGTTTTTGATGGGCTCGAGCGTTGGGACCCGAAGGTCGATGGTACACCTGACGCTGAGCCCGTTTTCGGACTTTGGAAATTTGTTGGCAATCTGAATTGAACCAGGGTGTTTTTGGCATTTGAAGTTTGTCGGAAGACACTGGAATACAGGCTTTAGCACATTTAATCATAGTATTAGTCAGAGATTCTGCTGGGTCCGGACTCTGAAGAAAATCAGTGTCCTGGAACTCCTTAGAAACAGTGGCTGCAAATAGATCCCAGTTTGCTTTCTTATAAATTAGATGTTGAGAGACAGAGACGTGTTCAGTTATGACAGGTTGAAGAAGGACAGGGAAATGGTCACTTCCGTGCAGATCGTCATGGACAGACCACTCATAGTCCAGGACCAGCAAGGGGTCACAAACAGACAAATCTAAACACGAAAGTGAACCTGTGGAAGAGTGGCCAGGACTGGTAGTGCCATTGGGCCACCGATGATTGGAACCACTGACCGAGAAGGATCGAAGGTCCCACGACTGCAACGCCCGAGACCAACGCTTGCGAAAGAGGCATTGAAACCGGCGTTTGTGCAGTCGTCCGAGGGGCACTAAGGGGGCCAAGGACTCCATCAGACCCAGAAGAGAGGCCAGCTTTCTGGCTGGAGCCTGATCCAAGGAAAGGAGATGGGCCTAGAGGTGCTGGAGGCGAACCAGGCGTTGGGGGGTTGGAGAGACCAACCAGTTGGTGGTGTGGAAGGACATGCCCAGAAACTGAAACTGCTGCGACGGGATGAGATCGGACTTCTTGTTGCGAACAAATCCCAGCTGCTGACAGGTTTAAAACCTGGAGGGCTTGCTGGGAGCACAGAGTGCTGGATGAGGCAAGAAGAAGCCAATCATCGAGATAGGCCTTCAGACGAATTCCTTTCTCCCGAACATGCAAGCAAAGTTCCCGGGCCACCTTCATGAAAAGCCAAGGGGCCGGGGCTAGCCCAAAGGGAAGAGCCCTGAACTGAAAAACGCGGCTTCTCCACACACAAAGTGGAGATACTTCCTGTCCCTTGGGTGGATCAAGAGATGGAAGTACGCATCTTTCAGGTCGATGGATACCGCCCAGTCGCCGGGATGCATGGCATCGCGGATTGACATGGGGGTTTCCATCCGAAAACGGACGATAAACCGTTCAAGGGCGAGAGGTCTAGAACCGGTCTCCATCCTCCAGAAGCTTTGGGAACCACAAAAATGCGGCCATAAAAGCCCGGAGAGGAATGAAGAGGACTTCCTCTGTGACTCGCTTGGCTAACAGCGAAAGGACCTCCTGGTCTAAGGCCTGAGAGGCCGCTAGATCCCGAGGAGGAGCGAAAGGAGGGAAAGGAGTGAGGAGCCTTTACTGCACCCCAAGGAAGACGAAACCCCGACTTGATCACCCGCTGAGCCCAAGGGCTTGCGGGAAGCCGCTCCCAGGCACTGAGGTGCCTGGACAGACTGCCCACAGGACCGCCCTGGGGGTGAAGTACCCAGGTCAGGGGCAAGTCATTGGGGGTGGGCCGTCCGAGACGGAGTTTTCGGACCCACCGGCCGTGCCTGAGGCCGACCTCTGCTGGGTGTTGCTTGCCTCGGATCCCCCGGGGTCCAAATGACCGTCGTCCCTTGGGTTGAGAGAATGGTGTCATTTACCAAGATGGCCTCCTTGGCAAATGGAAGCCTCTGGCTTGAGAAATTGCCTGCATGCCAGCACTCCAGGTAAATCAGGGATGGAGCCAGGCGTGATGTCCTGAGCCTCAATGCCCCCGACTTATTTGGGCCCTCCTCATACAGTCGGCTACCATTACCGACTTCTTTAAAAGAGAGGAGGGTTAGCCGCCAGTGGGCGAGACCCCAGGGCGAGTTCCGCTGCCGAAGGGCAGGGGGCCCCTGACCTCCTGTGAGGACGACACCGCCTCCGGGACAAGGGAAGCCAGGAAGGCCACCGAGTCCCAGAAGGAATAAGAACCAGGCGACTGGCCCTCGTCCTCCAACTCCGAATCCACCAGGTCGGAGCCACAGACTGAGGGGGTGACAGCCCTTGGCAAAGTGGTGCGCTGTGAAAGTCCAGACAGGCCCAGGCTGGCTGATTCCCCAGACACTCCTAGGGAGGGATCGGCCGTCGGGTGGGCCGAAGGGGCCTGGGAGGAAGAGGCCTGCACTGGTGGAGAGCTGGGCATAAAACCCGGCCACCAGGGAAACCCCGGAGCAGGGGGCTGTGGAAAGCCCATGGTCGGGGATACTGCCATTGGCCCATGGCGCCCAAGGCAAAGTGGCCCTGACCCCATGATAGGGGGGGCTGATGCTATGGCTGCTGGCCCAACCCGGTAAATGGGGGCCTGATGCGCCAGTCCCCTGAGGGACGCCCTGAAATGAGGGCGAAACCAAAGTGTTCTGCCCAAAAGAGGGGGGCAGAAACATGAGGTGGGGAAAGGGAAACAACTGGGGCCGAACGAGATTCAAGCCCTTGAGAGGGAGTTGCTTCCCTTGGGTCGCATACCAAGCGAAAGGGAGAGGTAGACGTGAAGTCTGCCGCATTACCCCACCCCTGAGCCTCCGTCGTAGAGGCTCGTGCATCTTCGATTCTGCCATGGGAATCGAACTGTGTGCAGTAGAACCGCAGCTGAACTGGACACAGGATGCAGTAACGGGAACGACAGAACCGCAGCCGAGTCGATTGCCGTTAGGGGACAAGGGGACGGGATCGACAGAACCGCAGCTGAGCCGATCATCGTGCTGTGGCTGCTGGCCCAACCCAGTAAATGGGGGACCTGATGTGCCAGTCCCCCGAGGGACGTCCTGAAATGAGGGCGAAACCCAAGTGTTCTGCCCAAAAGAGGGGGGCAGAAACATGTGGGGGAAGGGAAACAACTGGGGCCGAACGAGATTCAAGCCCTTGAGAGGGAGTTGCTTCCCTTGGGTCGCATACCAAGCGAAAGGGAGAGGTAGACGAGAAGTCTGCCTCATTACCCCACCCCTGAGCCTCCGTCGTAGAGGGCTCGTGCATCTTCGATTCTGCCATGGGAATCGAACTGTGTGCAGTAGAACCGCAGCTGAACTGGACACAGGATGCAGTAACGGGAACGACAGAACCGCAGCCGAGTCGATTGCCCTTAGGGGACAAGGGGACGGGAGCGACAGAAACTGAGCCGATCACCGTCATGAATTAAGGGTTGCGAGAAAGAGCTCGCTGTCACAACAGAACCGCAGCTGAGTTGAAGTGAACCCTTGGAGAAAGAAGAATAAGAAGAGAGAAAGTGACGCTGAAGGGAGAGGTTTTGGCGCGGCCAGAGACAAAGAGCCTGCCGGCGAGACGCAGGAATCGAATGACGAAACCTTCTTAACTCTCGCCTTACCACCCAATCGCTTCACGTACGTTTCTCCCTTTAGTGAAAACTTAAGCAATGACACCAAAGAACAGCAACAACGATATCGTGAGAAAAGCAAAATATACTTAGCTGCTCGTGTACACGAGGCTTAACGGGAAAAGGCTGTCGAAAAAAGAGGATGGTTCTGAGCATGCGCAAGGCACGAGGCCCTTTCAAGGGTTTTGTTGTCCGTACGGACTTTATTGTATACGAGGCAGGGATAGCAAATTGCTGCCGCTTATTGCATTAGTGTGCCACGGTATAGTATGTGTAATTAAAAAAGCGTTACAGGCTGTTACAGCCGTTACTAACGGCTGTAACGGTAAACTAAAACTTCGGGCATCATCCTTGACCCATAATGAACATACCTACAAATTTTCAGAAAGATCAACCCAGTAGTTTTGTCTGGAGCGAGTGGAACACATTTTGACCATGGACACACAGACAGACAGACAGACACACACACACACACACACGCACACACACACACACAGCATTTCTTCATTTCCATTCTAAAGTACTCCCTGTTCTTTAAGAACTGGGAGTACAAAAAACAAAATGGTTCCAGCTGAATATATATCATAAGAGTTCTGGGAGAAAGCAGTGTTTTAATACCAATGAAAGTTAATGAGATTGGTGAAAGCAGCAGGTGTCATTTCTGTTTAAAAGAGAAATATGCAATCAATTATTTGTCATGGGACTGTAGATTTACATACATAGTCTCTCTAACATTCTAGGGAACATTTATGTATTAAAAAAAAAGGTTTTGAAAACTGAGTGTACAAACTTTTGCCATTGAACTTTTATAAGGAAATTTACAATACTATTTGGCACGATTTCGATGGTAATTGGTTAAATATTGTGTAATGAGTTTAGAACCGATTGAAAAAAACCCTGTCCTGTGATCAGTTTGCCTCACTGGAATGATATGGATGTTGAAACCTCTACACTTCGCTTTCTGCAAACAGCATCCTGAACTTGGTTTAAGACCTTACAGGACAAGTTTCATACCATTGACATTGTGTGCCATTATTGTGCACCGAAATCATTTGTCTGTGTGCTTCTTAATAATCAATAACAGAACATAACAGAACTGTCTTACTGGAAAAACAATTTGCACTAGAAATTCCATAAGAGGCACAGACTCTTTTTTAATTTCATCATTTATATTCAGTCTTGCAACCATCACATCACTGACATGAAATACGTAATTCATCATTTTAATCATTACTGAGCTAGTTGATTTTTTTTCCCATCTTAACGTCTCAGGGGGCATAATCTGTATGCTACATTTTTATCAATGAATTCCTAATCTGGACCTGCATGCTATCAAATATGGCCAGAGTTGCAAAGAACCATCAATGAAGACCACATGAATCAAAGTTCAAATCCCAGTTACTCACTAAGTTTGTGAGCTGGTCTCCAGAATGTGAGCTTTTCCATGCCATTATCAATTATGAGATCAACACTAAAATGAAGAATATCACATCAAAGGCTCTTACCCTGGGCAGAACATACTGTCGAGTGAATTCTCGCACGATGAAGCCATGCTCATCTGGCCGCTCCTCATGCCGAGCGTTGATGACCACCCGTTGTCTCTGGTTTTGATGTTGATTTCATCACGCTCGAAATGTTGCACATCCATACAGACTTTGAATTCCTGGTCAGTGTTCATCACCTGCAAGTAAACAATGCCAGTGGTCATAATCAATTTGTAGGTGAACATCTGGAAACTTAAACAGGAATTTGCATCCACCGCACACACAAAACTTGCATTCAGTGCTGACATGTTTATGTGGATAACCTGTGTGTGTGTGTGTGTGTGTGTGTGTGTGTGTGTGTGTGTGTGTGTGTGTGTGTGTGTGTGTGTTCTTGAATTAATGTCTATTCACCTTGGTGATTTTAGAAAAAAAAGCCCAAAAAACAAACAAAAAAATAGTAACAATCAATAGTAATAGATGCCTAAATATCCAAAAACAGTATGACTTAATGGTAAAATAACTACAAATAGTTACCAATAGGACTGATAGCCAACTGATCCAAAAAAGTATGTTAACGTCGGTGAAGCAAAAATTTCAAGGACAGTATGTCGAGAGAGTATAGTGACAAAATGCCTTAAATCATTACAAAAAACATGATCATTACTATTTATTTTTTGTCCACAGATGCAAACAATGTTTTTTGTATTCTTAGTGATATAGGCATTAGTTTTCCGATATACGAGACATACTATTTTTTTCTTAACACGAAGTTTTTATGTCACAGATTTTAAAGTTCATATAGCAGCAACGAGTATTTGTTTTGATGCAAACATATGTGTCCAATATGTTATAATATTCTTGTAACAATAATGGAAAAAGTATGTTTTCCCGACGTTGGATCGTTTGCTCCCTTTTTAGCTGCTCTTTCAACTTTATCATTAAAATTTAGAAGTAGAGTTTGTTTCTTACCGCCAATGACATCGACAAACAAAGCACATGACAAGACACGATGCATTTCAACCACTTGGGTCTTCTTCAGGCGAAAAAATAAATCACATTTAACATTTGGGACAGTACAAACAAAGAACGAAAAAAAAAAAAAGAGAACGAAAAATGACTCATCTGTTGTCCATGTGGTGGGGAGAATAGCCGGTAGGCGGAAATGACGTGGGGATTATGGGAGAGGAAAAGGAGGGGGGGGGGGGGGTTGCGTAGGGGGAGGTGTGTGTGTGCGATATGATAGGGTTGTGTGTCTAGTTTATTGGGATGGTGCGATATCTTTGTGATGGTTGTGGCAATGGTAGATTAATAATAGTAAGGGAAAAAAAAAAAAAAAGGTTTAGGTGAATAAAATAAATGATTTCGTTGGTGATGAAAGAGGTAGTGGTAGTTATGCGTGGGTAGTTGAGGTGTGTGGGTAATGTTAGGGAGGGAAGGGGATGGAAGATAAATGGGTGATAAGGTATGATGGGGGGGGGGGGGGGGTTGGGGTGGGGGAGGTGGGAAAAAAAATTTAAAAAAAAAAGAGGGGGGGAAATGGGGGGGGGGGAGGAGGAGGGTAATGTGTTTGGGGGGGGGGGGGGGGGAGGGAAGGGGGGCAAGAGAAAGGAGAGCTCATATCTCATCATCCACTATGGGGTGGGAGGTGGGGTGGGAGTTCATATAAATGGTGTTTAAAAAAGTGAACAATGCTGTGGGATGATGTTCATTGCAACAGGTGAAATAATGTGTTGGCATCAATATGCTGATGTTTGAGAAGATAGCAGTGATCGATGAAAAACAGGGTATCATGTGTTGCACACACACACACACACACACAAAGGGTGGGGGGATGGGGACCACATATAAACATTGTTCTGGGCGAGTTAAGATCATGTGATCATAGTGAGACTAACTGTGGAGAGTTTTCACACATTTACTCACACATACTCATTCACACACACACAAAAAAAAAATATCAATCGGTCACCGATAGGTGATGATCATATTAAGTCAATGGTAGTGTAGGAAGAGATTCTTCTCCTTTCCCTTAGGCAAGAATGGTGGAAGTACTGGCAAGGGCTTCTGTATGGTGAAGGCTCTCCAGTGGTCAATAAAGTTTTGCACTCAGTGTGTTGGCAGGCCAGGATTGTTCTTTTGGTGTTGTTGGGACTGTTCCACACCGTCATTGGGGCTGCATGGATAAATTAAAGACCCACCAGGGTGGAGTATTGCAGAGATGTGATGTCACAGTCTGGAGTGCCCAGTTCTCAGTATCACAATGGTGGTCTTCTTGTTTACTTCGGTGGGAATCCTGGAGGTACTGACAGAGGTTGATGTATGGTGAAGACCCTCCAGTGGTCAGTAGGGTTTTGCACTCATTGTTGAGTTGGCAGGCCAGGTTTCCACTTTGGGCCTAGCTGGGAATGCTCAGCTGTCTCTTGGGCTGCACTGCATAGAAAATTTGACTCACAGGTGTGGAGTATAGTGGGTGCTGCTCAAGTCATCTTCCTTTTTGTCCCCTTGGAAATATTTTAGATTTTTTTCCAAGGAAAAACCTTTTTAACATTTGGGGGCTGCTTTCCTTCCTTTTGTCAGTTAGTTTTTTCTTCTTTTCCCCTAAAGTGAGAGTAAATTGTTCCCCTTGGATGGGGTCTCTTCATAAAGATAAATGGTAAAAATTTTTAAATAATTTAGAACCACAGGGGGGCCAAAATTGTTTCAAGGGGGAAAATGTATTGGTGATGGTGCAATGGTGCAAGGGGGGGACATGGGAAAATTTTTTTGGGAAAAAAAAAAAAAGGGGATGATGAAAAAGGGAAATAATTGGTCAATGTTTAAGGGGGAACAAACAGTGCTAAAGGATGTTTTTTAAATTCCCATATGTGAAATAGAAAGTATGATGGCATTGGCAAATAATGCCAGCTGATTTAGCTAGGGAAAAGAAATTGACCAAGGGAACTAAAGTGTTTGGTAAATTTGTATGGACCCTAAAATTTAATCACCGTCTCACACAACATGTATAATAAAATGCATGCACACACAGTACATAGGAAATGTACACAAGCACATCCACAACCCGGGCAATATCAAACATTAAAAAAAAAAAAAAATAAAATAAAAAGGATTTTCTTAAGAGGGTGGAAAAAATGAATGAAAGGGGGGTCATAAAATTGGGAAAAACACACACATACACACCCACCAACAACCCCATGTACATACATCCGAGCATTTCCGTATGTCCCCAGGGTGATATGAATACAGGGAAAAATTTGGGGCAAAGGAAAAAAAAGTGGCAGTGGGGAAGGGGGGAAAAATGTGTGTGTGTGTGTGTGGGGTGTGGTGTGTGTGTGTGTTTTTTTTTGCAAGTTATGTGGTGTGGGTGTGATTTTGTTGGGAAAATATAGTGGGTTTTTTGTTGCAGTGGTGAAACCGGGGTTTTAGTCATGTACTTGGGGTTTTTTTTGCAAATGATGCGGGGGTGAAGGGAAAAAGCAGGGGGGGGGGGGGGGGGGGGGGGGGGGGGGGAAATAGGGGGGGGGAGGGGGGAGGAGGAGTACGGGGTAGCTAGGGTAGGTAGTTGGTTGGTAAAGAAAAAGGGGGGGGGGTGAAAGTGAAAGATGAAAGGGGGGTGGATAATAATTTTTTAAAAAAAAAATAAATAAAAAAATAAATAAAATTTGTAAAGTGGGGGGGGGGGGGGGGGGGGGTTTTTAAAGGGGAAAGGGTTTAAAAAAAAAATTTAAAATTAAATAGATGGAGGGTGGCTGTAACTACTGGATGAAGTGAGTGAAGGGGATGTGGTGTTATGTGGGTGTGGTTTGGGTAGGGGGTTTTTTGCCAACCCGAAGGGGGAAAAGGGTGGGGATGGGGTTTTTTGGTTATTGTTGGATATTGATGCCCTTTGGGGGGGTAGTGTGCCCCGTTTGGCAATGAGAGGGATTCTTTAGTTGTGCTTCAAAAACTGTCACTGCCCGCCAGAGTGGGGATAACTTTGACATGGTTTGTTGTGGTGGGTGGGGGTTGAAGTGTTTGGGCCCACGGGTTTGTGTTGGGGGGTGGCGGATATCAGCCAAAGGGGTTCAAAAGTGCGCGTTTTCAAGTGTGCGGATGTTTCCCCTATGTTGAACTTGGGCCCCAGCTGGCAGTGGAAGGCATATATAATTGGCGGCCCCTTTACAGGGGAATGTGCGTTGGGGTGTGAAGGGTCTTTGGACCCTGTAAAATGGGGTTTTGGTTTTGGGGAGGGGGGAGATTTTGCAGTTGGGTTTTGAGCAGGGGGGATTACCCCGGGGGTGTAGCTGTGGTTCTGTTTTAAACGGACCACAAAGAGGTCCTTTTTAGGTTTTGTCACGTTTGAATGTGGTTTTATGGGTTTTTTGGGATGGAAGGGGGTTTTTGGTTTTTTTACAATGTGCCAATTGGGTTTGAGGTCCTAAATTTGGGGGGGTGGGGTGGGAGAGGAAAGGGGGTCTGTTTTGGGGCTGTCTGCTTTGTTGGAAGCAGGGTTTTCCCGAGCAGAAAGTTTTTGGATACAGCCCATAAATGGGCGGAGTGCTGCGTTTATGAAGGAAAATTTGGGGGAAACCCCCGGGTTGGGGGAAAAATTGTGACATTTTTGGGTGCTTTTTTATAGTTTAAGTCTTCCTCGCGGCAGAGTCTGCGAAGAAAGGAGGGAAAATTTTGAGTTTGGGGGGGGGGTCTTTTGTGTGTGGGTTTTTGGGAGGAAAGAGTAGTTAGGGATGCATTGCGTCCCGGTTGGGGGTTTTTGAAAAAGGAGGTTTGGGGTTGGGCCTTTTTCAAGGGAGGGTGGTTATGTCTAGGAAAATTGACGGGAAATGCGAAAAGTGTTTGGTAAGTCCCGGGTAATGGATGGAAGGGTTGGGGGAAAGTTGAGGGGAAATTTAGGGCTTGTTTTTTGGGGGATTAAGGGGCTCCCTCCCATCCATACGATTTCCTTTTTTACAGTTCAGGTTGGGGCCCCGGTATGTGTTTTGGGAGGCGGTGTTCCCCGGGGTTTTCCCCCCCGAAGAAAAGGGAGGCATTGGCGGTCCCATTTTGGGACCCCTGGCAAAACCACTAATTTGTGGGAAAAGGGGGTGCTCTTGAATTTAAATGTGTTAGGGTGGGACTAATTCGCGGCGACCAGTGTGGTGGGGGGGGGCGTTTGGTTTTGGGGGCCGTTTGTCAAGGAAAAAAATGAGGGCCCTTTAGGCCCCTCGGTTTTGGGGGGATGGGGGTTTTAGGGGTGAAAACCAGTCAAATGTGATGAGGCTTTGGGGTTTAAAGGTGGGGTCGTGTTGTGGAGTTAATCATGTTTAGTGTGTGGGTTTTTGTCTTTGAAAGGATGGGGAGGCTTTGGTTTCTTTGGGTTTAAGGGGAAGTAAGGTAATTTCGAAATGTTTGGTTTAGGGGGAAACTGCAAAGGCCCGAAACAATGGGGTTTTGCCAGTGTGTTATTTTGTGGAAATTTTTGGGGGGGGTAGAAGGTTTGGGGGGTTTGGGTCAGTCATAATGGGTATCCCCCCCACCCCACAAAAACCCGTCCCCCCTACAATTTAAAACCCCAAAACCCAAACCCCATCAAAAAAAAACCATGTCAAAGTTTGGCACTCTGGAAATCACAGAGTTACAGCTTTGAACGCAAAATCAAGGGAACCCCTTCCCTTTCCCAAAATTTGGGGAACTACACCAAGGGTCAATATCCAAAAATAACCCAAAAACATACCCACCAAATTCCACATCGTTGGGGAAAATCCCCTACCAAACACACATTTTACTTTCACCACCAACCCCATCCCCCTTTACTCACTTAAAACAGAAATTACAGCCACCCCCCACCCATTTAAACCCTTTTTTTTATTTTTTCCTTTCCCCCTTTAAAAATCCCCCCCCCCCCCCACTTTACTTATTTATTTTATTTTTTTTTTAAAATTATTATCCACCCTCCATCTTTCACTTTCCACCACACCCCATGTTCTATACCAACCAACTACCTACCTCTGATCTACCCGTACTCCTCCCCCTCCCCCACCCCCCCCCCCCCCCCCCTGCTCTTTCCCTTCACCCCCGCATCCCAACCCAAGTACATGACTACACCGGTCCACCACTGCAACAACAACCCACTATATATTCAACAAAATCGCACCCACACCACACTAACTTGCAACACACACACACACATTTCCCCCTTCCCCACTGACCACTTCTTTTCCTTTGTCCCCATTGTACCTGTATCTCATGATCACCCCTCGACATACAGGTATGCTCGGATGTATGTACATGTGGTTGTTGGTGTGTGTGTATGTGTGTGTTCCCAATATATGACCACCATCATCATTACATTATTACCACGACTCATAAGATATCCTATGTATAACCCCCCCTTTTTTTTTTTTTTAGTTTGCATATATGTGTGCGTGTGTGGATGTGCTTGTGTACATGCCTATGTACATGTGTGTGCATGCATGTATTATACATGCTCGTGTGTGTGTGTGAGACGGTGATTATTTCATGATCCATACAACCTTCACCATCACTTGAGTCATTGATCATTGCTCTCCCCAGCTAACTCAGCTGGCATTATCATGCCAATGCTATCATACCAGGGCTTCTGAAAACGCAAAAAATTGCTTACAGTACGCATTAAAACTCTACGGGACGCACTGGGTATCCGTGTAAGGGTCCCCAGGGACCCCTTCAATTTTTGGTGAAGTCAGACATAAAGTGAGAAAAAACTGCCTTCACATCGTAAGTTGGGTGCCGTAACATCGTAGGTCTGCTACACTTCGGACCGAACCCATCCCTTTTCAAGTTTGAACAGTAACAAAGCGAGTAGGGCAGCCTCCTAACATACGCCGGTCACTTTTGTCGTCTGCTGAGGCTTAACGCTAGGCCACAGCATCGTTTTCAATTGACCGAATTTTCCTACTTTGAGCCACGTGATGTCACATGACGTTTTTCATTTTTCCCGGCAGGAGAGAGGCATTTCCGCGAAGCCTTTGTTTCCAACATGTCTCTCGAAGCGTGGTTAACGAAATCATCATCACAAAAGCGAAAAAGCGTAGCAGGGGAGCAAGATCGAGAAAGGATACAATTTCTTATGTTTATTTTGTTGTTTTTATGTGACGATGTGTCTGTGACAATTGGAGTGTGCGTGCAGGGATGCAATTTTTAAACGTATATTTTGTTGAACAGTAAACAAGTGGGGTATGTTTTGCTCCCATAAGGAAACGTAACACAGAGTAACTTTTATTCAAGACTGGCACAGCCTTTAAACTTGAATAAAGTCAGACAAATACATAGACCAACAATCTAATAGTGGGGGAAAAACAAGCGCAGGCCAACAACTGAACTGTCTGGCAAAGATTTGGACTTGAGGGGAGGGGAGAGGAGTTTGAAGATGGAGAAACTGGGAAAATGAAATATAAAAAGAAAAAAAAAAGTTACAGATATGAAAACTCTTCTCGAGCTGCACAAGGGAACCATTGCAATCCCTTTTGAAGGCAGATATATTTGTATTGCCTGCTCCGAGGCCTTTCGCCCGCTGGATCGGGACTCATCAGGGAGACACGGCTGGTTGTGTCTGCGCTCCGGCGTCAAATATAGACACACCACAGTCCATAATACTGTGGTGTTCTCACCACCATGGGTACAAAAAAGAATCCAATAACACCCCAGAGCAGCCAGTAAAGAGTAGTAAATGCAGCCAAACGAAAGTGTGGGGAGGAAAAAAAGTTGCTGTAAAACTAAAGACATTATGCAAATAATATAAAAAGTAGGGGACAGTCTTTGAGCCTACGCCTGAGGATCCACCCAAAGATGCAAGGGAGATCAAAAGACAAACACACAGACGGACAGAAACAAAATATACAAATAACCTCAATTTAATCAAAGCAAAATCGGAAATGAAATGAGGTAGGGAACAGTAAACGATAAACAGTAAACAATGGGGTATGTTTTGCTCCCATAAGGAAACCTAACACAGAGTACCTTTTATTCAAGACTGGCACAGCTTTTAAACTTGAATAAAGTCAGACAAATACATAGACGAACAATGTAATAGTGGGGGAAAAACAAGCGCAGGCCAACAACTGAACTGTCTGGCAAAGATTTGGACTTGAGGGGAGGGGAGAGGGGAGGGGAGTTTGAAGATGGAGAAACTGGGAAAATGAAATTAAAAAGAAAAAAAAAGTTACAGATATGAAAACTCTTCTCTAGCTGCACAAGGGACCATTGCAATCCTTTTGAAGGCAGATATATTTGTATTGCCTGCTCCGAGACCTTTCGCCTGCTGGATCGGGACTCATCAGGGAGACACGGCTGGTTGTGTCTGCGCTCCCGCGTCAAATATAGACACACCACAATCCATAATACTGTAGTGTTCTCACAACCATGGGTGCAAAAAAAATCCAATAACACCCCGAGCAGCCAGTGAAGAGTAGTAAATGCAACCAAACGAAAGTGTGGGGAGGAAAAAAAGTTGCTGTAAAACTAAAGACTTATGCAATAATATAAAATGTAGGGGACAGTCTTTGAGCCTACGCCTGAGGACCCACCCAAAGATGCAAGGGAGAAAAAAAGACAAACACACAGACGGACAAAAAACAAATCAAAAAACCCTTTCAATTTAATCAAAGCAAAATCGGAAAAAAAAAGAGGTGGGGAAAACAGTAAACGATAAACAGAAAACCCAGGGGGGGTATGTTTTGCCCCCAAAAGGGAAAAACCAACCCCGAGTAACTTTTTTTCCCAGACGGCACAGCCTTTAAAACTTGAAAAAAGTCAACAAATCCCTGACAAACCCAATCAAATAGGGGGGGGGAAAAAACAAGCGCGGGCCCCAACAACTGAACTGTCTGGCAAAAAATTTGGACTTGAGGGGGGGGAAAGGGAGGGGGGGGGGGGGGGTTTTTTAAAGGGGGGGGAAACGGGGAAAATGAAATTTAAAAAAAAAAAAAAAAGTTACAGAAAGAAAATTTCCCCTAGCTGCAAAAGGGAAAAACCTTTTGCAACCCCTTTTGAAGGCAGATAATTTGTATTGCCTTTAACCGGGGCCCTTTCCCCCCGGGCCTGGATGGGACTCCCCGGGAGACACGGCTGGTTGTGTCCTGGCCTCCCCCCGGCGGCAAATGAGACGCACCACAGTCCAAAAATACTGGGGTTGTTTTTCACCCCATGGGTACAAAAAAAATCCAAAAACCCCCAAGCGGCCACGAAGAGAAAAGGTAGAATAAACCAAACGAAAGTGTGGGGGGGAAAAAAAAGGGTTGCTGTAAAAAAAAGACTTTATGCAAAAAAATATAAAAGGGGGGGACAGCCCTTTGAGCCTACGCCTAAGTTCCACCCAAAGACCCAAAAGGGCGTTCAAAAGACAAACACAAAAGAGGACAGAAAAATACAAAAAACCCTCAATTTAATCAAAGCAAAATGGGAAATGAAATGGGGGTAGGGAACGGGAAACATAAACAGTAAAAAAAGTGGGGTATTTTTTTGCTCCCATAAGGAAACTAACACAGAGAAAAATTTTATTCAAGACTGGAACCCTTTTTTGAATTTGAAAAAATTTCAGAAAATACTTAGATAAAACAATTAATAGGGGGGAAAAAAAAACAAGACGGGGCCAAACCCAATAACTGTTTGGCAAAGATTTGGACTTGAGGGGGGGAAGGGGGGGGGGGGAGTTTGAAGAGGGAGAAACGGGGGAAAAGGAAATTTAAAAAAGAACAAAAAATTTTACAGAAAAAGAAAACCCCTTCTAGCTGCAAAAGGGAAAAACCTTTCCCAAACCCCTTTTTTGGAAGGCCCCCCAGATATTTTTGGAATTGCCTCTCCGATGCCTTTCGCCCCGCGGGAAATCGGGATCATCAGGGAAGAAGGGCGGTTGGGGTCTGCGCTCCCCGGCGTCAAATAGAAACCACAGTCCAAAATACTGTGGGGGTTACTCACCACCAGGGGTCCCAAAAAAAAAAATCCAAAAACCCCCCCAGAGCAGCCAGCAAAAGAGTAGTAAATGAAACCCCAAAAAAAGTGTGGGGGGGAAAAAAAAATTTTGCTGAAAAACAAAGACGTTATGCAAAAATTAAAAATGTGGGGGAACAGTTTTTGAGCCTACCCCTAAAATTTCCACTCACCAAGATGAAGGGAGATCAAAAAAAAAAATTTCACAAGGACAAAAAACAAATACAAATAACCCCCAATTTAATAAAAGAAAAAATGGGAAAAAAAAATGAGGTGGGGAAACGGAAAACGATAAACATTTCCCCAAAGGGGGGAAATTTTTTGCTCCCTAAGGAAACCTAACAAGAGTTTTTTTATTCAAGACTGGCACAGCCCTTTTAAACTTAAATTAAAGTCAGACAAATAAATAGACGAACAATTAATAGTGGGGGGGAAAAAAAAAAAATCAAGGCCAAAAAACTGAAGGGGTTCGGCAAAGTTTTTGGACTTGAGGGGGGGGGGAGGGGTTTTTAAAAGAAAAAAAACCCTGGGAAAAAAAAAATTAAAAAAAAAAAACAAAAAATTTAAAGATATAAAAAACTCTTTTTAAAGCGCAAAAGGGGAACCATTCCAACCCCTTTTTGGGGGCCCGATATATTTTTTTTGCCTGCTCCGTTCCCTTTCCCCCCGCTGGTTCGGGACTCCGGGGGGAAAGGGGTGGTTGTGTCTGCGCTCCCGGGGTAAAAAATAAGAAAACCCCACAGTCCATAATATTGTGGTGTTTCTCACCACCAGGGGTTGCAAAAAAAACCCAATAACCCCCCCAGGGGCAGCCCGAAGAGTATAAATGCAAAAAAATAAAAAGTGTGGGGAAAAAAAGGGTTGCTGAAAAAATTAAAAAATTATGCAAAAATTAAAAAATTTTGAAAGGGGCCCTTTTTTGGGGCCCTACGCCTGAGGATCCCCCCCAAAGATGAAAGGGAGACCCAAAAGACAAAACACAGACGGACGAAAAAAAATAAAAATTAACCTAAAATTTAATCAAAGCAAAATGGGGAAATGAAATGGGGGTAGGGAACAAAAAACGTAAACAGTAAACAAGGGGGGTTTAGGGTTTTGCTCCCAAAAGGAAAACCTAACACGGGAGAAACTTTTTTTTAAAGGCCCGGCCAGCCTTTTAAAAACTTGAATAAAGGCAGCCCAAAATACTTTAGCCCAAACAATCAAATAGTGGGGAAAAAAAAAAAAAAGCCACCCCCAAAAAAACCTGAACTTTTGGGAAAAAAGATTTGGACTGAGAGAAGGGGAGGGGGGGAGGGGATTTTTGAAGATGGAAAAAACGGGGGGAAAAAAAAAATTTAAAGAAAACAAAATGTTACAAATATCAAACTTTCTCTGCGCAAAAGGGGAAAACCATTGCAATCCCCCTTTAAAGGAAAGATATATTTGTATTGCCGTTCCGATCCCTTTGCCCCCTGGGACCCGGGAAACCCCTCAGGGAGAAAAAGGGGGCGGGGTTTGTTTGCGCGTCCCGGCGTCAAATAGGACAACCACGTCCAAAAATATGTGGTGTTCTAAACCACAGGGGTGCAAAAAAAAAATCCAATAACCCCCAGAGCGGGTCAGGGGGGAAGAGTGTAAATGAAAACCCAAACGGAAAGTGTGGGGGGGGGAAAAAAAAAATTTTGCTGTAAAATAAAAACTTTTGGGAAAATTTTAAAATAAAAAAATGTAGGGGACAGTCTTTAAAGCCTACCCCCTTTTGGGGAAATCCCCCCAAAGAAAAGGGAGATCAAAAGAAAAAACACAGAAGGACAGAAAAAATACAAAAAACCTCAATTTAATTAAAGGCAAAATCGGTATATTTTGTTTTTTTTAAATTGTGGTGAGGGCCCCCTTTAAAGGGTTAGCCGGGGCCCCCCTTTTTTAAAAAAATCTGTTAAAGGGGCCCCGGGGCCCGGGGAAAAAAAAATTTTCCCCCAGAAAAGCCCTGCAAAATATTTCACTTATGGCAATGATTAAATCCTATAGACTTTTTGGGCCCACTTAAGAATTGACCAATTATCCATTATTCATCATCCCCCTTCCCTTTTTTTTTTTTTTCCCCTCCAAAATTTATATTTTTTTCCCATGCCCCCACCCCCTTTCAAACCCTTGGGAAAACCCTCACCCCTTCATTTTTCCCACTTGCATAACAATTGGGACCCCCCTGTTTGGTTTTTACTTAAATTTTAAAAATTTCTACCATTTTTTCAGTTTATGAAAAAACTCCCACCAAAGGGAAAACCTACACCCGCACAAAATGGGAAAAGAAAAAGGCCCCAAATGAACAAAAAAAGGGAAAGCAGCCCCCAAATGTTTAAAAAGGGGTCTCCTTGGAAAAAATCTAAAAAATTTTTTTTTTCCCCGGGGACAAATAGGAAAGACTTGAGGGAGCACCCCGAAACCCAAAAGGGATGCTACTACCCCGGGTGCCCCGTCAGCCAAAAATGAACATTTTTGGATGAAAATAAAGGGTTTCCCCCGACCCCAACATCACAGGGCCCCCTAACCAACCTTTGAGTCTTTAAAAACTATTTGCAGTTTAGCCCCAAAAGACCCCTGAGCATTCCCAGCTAGGGGGGGGGGGCCCCAATGGGAAAAACCCGGGGCCTTTCCAAAAATCAAAAAATGAGTGCAAAACCCTACTGACCACTGGGGGGGTCTTTTACCATTCCCTCAACCTCTGTCGTAAACCTTTCCCGGATTTCCCCCCCGAAGTAAAACGAAGAAGAAAGACCCACCATGTGATACTGAGAACTGGGAACCGACTGACATCAAAATCTCCCGCAATACTCCACCCTGGTGGGTCTTTAATTTATCCATGCCCGCCCCAATGGGGGTGGAAAAAGTCCCAAAAAACACCCAAAAAAAAAAACCTGGCCCGCCAACACACTGGGAAATGCAAAACTTTGACCCCCGGGGGAGCCCCTTTACCTACAGAAGCCCTTGCCCGTACCCCAAACCCCCCCTGGCCTTTAAAAGGGGGGGGAGAAAATCTCTTCCCACTCTACCATTGACTTCAAATGATCAACACCTATCAGTGGGCGGGTTGAAAGATTAAAATTTTGTGGGGGTGTGTGCGGGGGTGTGGGGTGGTGTGTGTGTGTGTGTGGTGTGGTTTTGGGGTGTGTGTGGTGGTTGGGAAAAGTTTGGGGTGAGAAATATGTGTGTGAAAACTCTCCACAGTTATCCCCACTATATCAAAATGATTTTTAATCAACCCCGAACAATGTTTTAATGTGGTCCCCCAACCCCCCACCCCTTTGTGGTGTGTGGGGTGTGTGTGCAACACATGATAACCCCGATCACTGCTATCTTCCCCAAAAAACAGCAAATTGATGCCCCAAAACATTTTTCACCCCCGTTTTCAATGGGAAAATCCCCCAGCATTTTTCATTTTTTAAAAAAACCATTTATATGAAAACCCCCCACCCCCACCTCCCAACCCCCTGTGGGGTGAGATATGAGCTCTCCTTCTCTTGCCCCCCCTTTTCCCCCCTCCCCCCCCAAAAACATTACCCCCTCCCCCCCCCTTCCCCCCCCCCCCCCCCCCCCCCCCCCCCCATGATCAAAATTATCCCCCCATTTATCTTTTTTCCCCCCTTCCCCCCCTAACTTAACCCCCCAAAAACCCCTTTTCAATTTCCAGCATAAATAAACCCTACCTCTTTCCCTCACCCAAAGAAATCATTTTTTTTTTATTCACCTTTAAAATCCCCCCCCCCCCCCCCCCCCCCCCCCCCCCCCCCCCCCCCCCCCCCCCCCCCCCCCCCCCTTCCCCTTATTATCAATCCACCATTACCAAACCATCAAAAAAAAATATCCCCCACCATCCCAATAAAATAGACACACAACCCTATCCCTATCATACACACCCCACCTCCCCCTACGCAACCCCCCCCCCCCCCCCCCCCCCCTTTTTCCTCTCCCCTAATCCCCCCCGTCTTTCCGGCCCACCGGCAAATTTTCCCCCCCACATGGACAAAAAACGAGTCATTTTTTTTTGGTTTTTTTTTTTTTTTTTTTTTTTTTTTTTTTTTTTTTTGTTCTTTGTACTGCCAAAAAGGTTTAAAAGTGATTTTTTTTTCGCCTACGGCTTAAAGACCCAAGTGGTTGGAAAAAGCATCGTGTCTTGTCATGTGTTTTTTTTTGGGCAATGTCATTGGCGGTAAGAAACAAACTCTACTTCTAAATTTTACTTCGTTCGCCGCCATCAGTCACTCCATTTTGAAATTTTATCATTAAAATAAATTGAATGTGATGGCATCCAAAAGAAAGTGATCTCTATGCCTCACAATGAACGTTCATGAATTGGTGATTCAATTATCATTTCTGGTCTTGTGTGTAATTTCAGTGATTGGATTGCTTGAAGCACTGACTTGGAATCACAGAAAAGGATCTGAAACATTTTCCTGAAAATTTATATATAATTCAAGGGCATTATTAAAACTGCTGCAAGTACAGCAGTAAAGATTGATTTACATTCTCCAATATGCAGACCCATCGGTATTTTTATCTTCAAATGGTTGGGATAATTTTCTTCAATATGAAGTCTAACGTGACTACCTAGCATATTAATATTTTCACTCTTTTTAATATCTGTGCGATCGATATAAAATTTTGCTTTCTGTAGTTCCCACGATGGTGTTGCGAAAAAGCGTGGCTTAACGAATTCAAAGTCCTTTTCAAGATTAATACCCGAGCCTTTTATAACATCAGATGTATATGTTGCAACTATAACTTGAGATGCTATAGATTTCGCTCGTTTAGGTTTAGGGAAGTGTGTATCTGATCTTAATCCGATACCAGTTTTCAAATCATTCTCTACAGACATGATTCTCATTTCAAATTTAGTGCAAGCAACTTTCCTATTTTCATCTAGAGGTAAAACTTGAGCCTGCTTGTATGTTCGAATACAAGAAGCGTGTGTTGAGGAGACCTAATGCAATTTGTAATGCTTTGGATTCTATGCTTTAAAGCTTTTTTAATAAGTATTTTGGTGCGTTCAAGAAAACCTCTTGAACGTACGTTATTTTAGATCTTACAAGTGCTTTACATGAATAAATGAGGGTGGAAGTATCTTGCGCCCATGCTTGTTTATGTATAATCAAAATTTTTTTTACTATTTCACTTGCTTTTGTCAATAAATATTCAATGTGTTGATTCCAAGACAGTCTGTCGGTAAGGAAAGCTCCTAAAAATTTGGAAATCAACTTATGATATTATTTACCTTAAAAATAGGCATCCTCTCTGGATTCATGCCACAATTAAAATGTACAATATTAATTTTATCTTCTGATAAATGCCATCCAATCGTCATTATATACTTTGCTATGTTGTCAAGTTCTCTGGTACACTTTCCGTGTACAGGCTTCTGAAAACGCAAAAAATTGCGTACAGTACGCATTAAAACTCTACGGGACGCACTGGGTGTCCGTGTAAGGGGTCCCCAGGGACCCCTTCAAATTTTGGTGAAGTCAGACATAAAGTGAGAAAAGACTGCCTTCAACATCGTAAGTTGGGTGTCGTAACATCGTAGGTCTGCTACACTTCCGACCGAACCCATCCCTTTTCAACAGTAACAAAGTGAGTAAGGCAGCCTCCTAACATACGTCGGTCACTTTTGTCATCTGCTGAGGCCACAGCATCGTTTTCAGTTGACCGAATTTTCCTACTTTGAGCCATGTGATGTCACGATGACGCTTTTCATTTTCCCGGCAGGAGAGAGGCATTTCCGCGAAGCCTTTGTTTCCAACATGTCTCTCGAAGCGTGGTTAACAAAATCATCGTAGCAAAAGCGAAAAAGCGTAGCAGTGGAGCAAGATCGAGAACGGATACAATTTTGATGTTTATTTTGTTGTTTTTATTGTGACGATGTGTCTGTGACAATTGCAGTGCGCGTGCAGGGATGCATTTTTTAACGCATATTTTGTTGTTTTTATTATGGTGTAGGGACCCCTTAATGTTAGCCTGGGACCCCTTAAAAATCTGATGAAGGGGTCCCTGGGACCGGAAAGATTTTCACCCCAGCAGAAGCCCTGCGTGTATAATTAATACTTCGTATGGGAGTTTTCTTTTCAAGATTCACATCCATCCACATGCATAGATCAGCATACTGAACCAAAACTACATTTTCAGACATCTTGTTGGGTAGGTCGTGCATTAAAATCGAAAACAAAATGGGTGCAATCACTGAACCTTGAGGAATGCCCATTTCAAGTGTCCTTTTCGTTAAGTACTTCCAATTCGTGTTTGTATTTCTCGGTTCTCTAGAAAACATTTGACAGTCAAACATGTGACCTGAAAGACCTATGTTTTGTAATATTAGTAAGAGTCGAGAATGCCATACTTGGTTGTATGCCTTGGTTATGTCAAAAAGTTTTGCTAGTAAAGATTGACGCCGAGCAAATTGTTTTTTAATGTTGGTTGTTAATTTCACCAAGGCTTCCGTTGTTGAATGACCCTTACGGAATCCTGCTTAGACTACAGGTATAACATTATTTTTGTCACAAAAATGCGAAAGCCAATTTAAAACTATTTTCTCCATAAGTTTACAGATGTGCAACGACATTGCTATAGGCCTATAGCTTTTTATGTTGGTTTGAGGTTTGCCCTCTTTATGAATGGGCACTACATTCAACTGCTCCCAAATTTTAGGCATTTCACCATTTAACCAGCATTTGCTAAATAGTTTGTGTAGAAGGCAAACAAAATTTTCGGGTAAATCTCGTATCATTTGATTTGAAATAGTAAGAAAAACATACCTTTTTGTTTGGAAGTTGGTGAATAGCGTCTTTTATTTCTTGCATCATGATGGGGGTATTAATATTATTGGTGTTGTCTGGAAAAGGATCATCATATGTTTTGTCTCCTGCTGTTCTAAAATCTGTTTGCATCAGTTAAACCGTGTTTACAACTCACAGAGGCAAACATGTCTACAAGGGCCTCTGCCTTTTCCAAGGCACTAGGTAAAGACTTATTTTCTAACTGTACAGGATAAGACGGCATCTTAATACCATTTTTTATGTGTTCCTCTCTCACTTAACCCTCCTCCCACCCACCTCACCCCCCTTTAACCTTTCCTCCTTTCACACTGCATTTCTTTTTAACTTATTCAGTTACAGTAAGTTTTACACATGTAGAGTAAAAAAAAAAAAAAAAAATCAAATGTTGAAATAATTTTGGAAAATATTTGTTTGAGAAATACATGGCTGAAGCAACGGGACCTCCCTAACAGTGAAATTGAAAGTAAGATGGGAGCATGGCGAAAAATGTAACTGAAAAGTGCCAGTGTTCAAAACATAAATTCAGTCACATACCTGCGAAATACCTGTCTGTTGAGGTAGCTGTACTGCTCGCTTCATGGGTCCGAGGTGTCGAGGGTGCAACACGACAGGAGGACGAACAAAATCGTCATCATTCATCATGTTGCCGAAGTGATGGTCGAAAATAAGTGATGGCAGGACCATTCCCTCCCAAGGGTCGTCCCAGAATCCGCGACAGCAGGTACTCTGTGCCATCTTCAGAGCAAATGTCGTATCGTATGTGAACGTGAAGATTTCGACTGATGCCCTCGCACTGCCTACCCTGGGATTTTATAGCTGGCATGGTGAAACGAACAACTGAGCAGAAATCGCCCAAAGTTTCCAGACACATAATCCTTAGTGCACGAGACTTTTTTTCCTCACATGGGTATAAACACCACGAATGAATCCGCCAAGGCCGTGTATAATTTTGAGTATGTATTGACAAAAGCGAAGTATTTCTTCTCATAATAAATGTAGCGTCGGGATTTCATGATTTTCTGTTATGAGTTGATCAAGTTGAATATTACTTTCTCTAAAGCAAATAAATCAAATGAAAGCATTAGGACTATTTGCGAAAGTTCAACTGGCGCAAAGATACGGTCAAGGATGGATTCAGGGATGGTGGTGGTGGATGTGGTGATAGTAGTGGCGGTGTGGCCATGAGCAGCTAATGGGAAAATTCACGAACACACGCACGCACACACACACGCGCACGCGCGCGCGCGCGCGCGCACACACACACACACACACACACACACACGCGCGCGCGCAGGCACCCCCCCCCCCCCCCCCCCACACACACACACACGCACACACTCACACATACAATTTCCACATAAGCGTTTTTGAGACATACAAATCAAAATTAAAGTGAACGTTCATTAAATTACCCCTTCCTCCTTTTCAGTTTCAGTTTCATCAAGGCGTCACTGCGTGCGGACTAGTCCATATACGCTACACCACATCCGCTAAGTTTTGAGACTGCAAATCCCAAACCGACTATGAACATGGACCAAATGGAATATCCATGTGTCTGTGGAAAGCGTTTCGCTACCACCCGTGGCATGAAGATCCACAGAACAAAGATGGGATGTGTGAAGACTCATCTGAATGAGCAGCAGCGCACTGCATCAGCAGATAAGACGTCGGAAGACCAAGGCCAGGATTTAAACCACAGTGCCAAGGACATCCACGCTGTTGGTTCGGATGAGGAATTTGCACAGGCCCTCGATGCCAGGCGCCTGAAACTCAACCTGCCACGAGCAAACGAAACTGAAGATTGGGAGAAACTGGATGCAAAAATCGTCCAAAGACTCGATGCACTGATAGGGAAAAGCACCCTGGAACACAAACTAGCCACATATGGGGACATTGTGTATGCCACATGTAGAGACGCCTATGGAGTAAAAGTACCCAAAGAGAAAACACCTCCAAAGAAATCCAGACGCCAAGAAAAGATGGACAAGATCAGAGTCCAAAAGAACAACCTCAAGAAGCAAATGAAGACCGCACTGCCAGCTGAAAAACAAGGCTTGGAAAAACTGTGGGAAGACCTGAAAGAAAAACACAGCGCCCTCAGCAAAGCGGAATCTGCGAGGAAGAGGAAGAGCAAAAAGAAGAAGACACAAGAGCGCTTCTTCAGAGACCCCTTCCAGTTTGCCAGAACACTGTTTGAGCAGCCAAAATCTGGGACCCTAAGTGTGGACAAAGGAGTTCTTGAGCAGCATCTGAGGAAAACATACTCTGACTCACAGAGCAAAGCACCACTCGACATTCAAGATCTGGTGTGGCCAACCAACCCTGAGGAACAGTTCAATGGCAAGCCTCCAACGTTGGCGGAAATCAAGAAGGTGGTCGACAAAGCCAGAGCCAAATCATCACCAGGGCCAAACGGAATACCTTACCAGCTTTACAAAAATGTCCCAAGGTGCTGGAGTGGCTCCACAGGCTGCTGCGATCGACTTGGAGAAACCAGAAGATCAGCGGCCAGTGGATGACGGCAGATGGTGTGTACATCCCCAAAGAGCAAAACTCAAGTGACATCAGCCAGTTCAGGCCAATATCACTACTGAACGTCGAAGGGAAAATCTTCTTCTCTGTCATGGCAGCAAGGCTGACCAAGTACCTGATGGAAAACAAGTACTTGGATGTGTCAGTCCAGAAAGGTGGCATCCCAGGCGTGGCTGGCTGTGTAGAACACGCCACAATGATCTGGGACGCAATCCAAAAAGCAAAAACAGAAAAGAGAGACCTGGACGTAGTGTGGCTTGATCTGGCAAACGCATATGGATCTGTGCCCCATGAGATGATACAGTTGGCTCTTGAGATGTACCATGTGCCAAAGAACATCCGCGACATGCTCAAGAAGTACTTCAATGGCTTCTCAATGCGGTTCTCTACCAAGGAGTACACAACTGATTGGATCAACTTGGAAGTGGGCATTGCAATGGGCTGTGCAATTTCCCCGATACTGTTCGTGCTGGCAATGGAACTCATCTTGAAAGCAGCAACAAACAACGCGAGACAAACAGACCTTGGCGATGGATACAAGATGCCTCCTCTCAAGGCTTTCATGGATGACACTACAGTGATTTCATCCAGAGAAGACGAGACACGTCATGTGCTGGAGAGGCTGGACGACATAGTTGCCTCATCCAGAATGAAGTTCAAGCCAAAGAAATCACGGAGTCTCTCACTGAGGAAAGGAAAAGTGGCCGAATCTGTGGTCTTCAGTGTTGCCAACCAGGCCATTCCAACAGTCA
>JAFLJL010001683.1:0-2500 GCA_018398815.1 Conus ventricosus | reverse complement strand
CTCTCTCTCTCTCACACACACACACACACACACACACACTCACACACTATCAAAGAGACATAAATGCATACACACACAATACAGTCCCCTCCCCTCCTCCTCCTCCCGATCCCCTTCCTCCCCCTCCCCTCCCCCCGTCTAATATCACTACGTGGATAGACGTTAAATTGAAGACAACAACAACAACACTCACACAGCAACGCTTGCACACTCATGATGTCCATGGACACTCTAATTAACATACTGGCATCACCCCACTGATGAACATACACCAGCGCACACACGTCTACAGTATACGCTGGGGACCCTGAGAGATTCAAAGTCTTATTTCAGTTGACATGTGTTTCATCTTTTGTGTCTGTTATTGGGAAGACCCAGTCTGAGTTTGCCCCAATCTCTAGGAGTCTTCGCAATGTTGGCCTTGAAATTATTCCAATGTTTGTGTCCTCCCCAATCCAGGACCAGATCCGACTGGAACAGCCTTCCTGCTGAGGTTGCCCTCAGCCCCACCCTGGAGGGCTTCAAATCCCGATCTGATCGCCCCCCTCCCCCCCCCCCCCCCCTGTCCCCATCCCCCCACCCCCTGTCCAGCAAACTCTACCTCAAGCGACGTCAAACTACACGCAACCCCCCACCTCTTACAGTCTACAGAATCTTCACAATGGTTAAGGCGGTAGCCAAGGGAAAGAACAAGAAGAAGAGGAAGAAGATCATGTCATTCATCGTTCTTAAGGATTTCCATCGATGACATAATTCATTAACTGCATTAACACAAGTAGCCTACTAATATAGCACAAAACCCTACATCACCTTCTTTCGCTGACGGTCATATAACATCCTTCCATTCATTCCACATCGCCCTCATCCCCTCCCTCGTCCCCCACAAGACATTCTTGTTAGGAATCTGAAGTCCATCATGTGCCTATGTCCATCCCAAGATGCTATGGTCTATCTATCTATATCTATCTAATCGATATAAACGCAAATGAAATGAAGATAAAAACAACAGACTCATAAAATCATTCCCAATATTTCGACCAAACCGGTCTTCCTCAGGGGACTTTGTGACAAGAACGAGGCCAGGTATCAAGTCGTCAACTACGAAACCAATTCACAGTGTTCTCCTCCCCCTCCCCTCCGCCCCAACGTCCCCCTCCCCCCCCCCTCCCCCCCCCCCCCCCCCCCCCCCAGCCCCCCCGCCCCCCCCCCCCCCCCCCCCGTTCCCCCCCCCCCCCCCCCCCCCCCCCCCCCCCCACCAACGCCCACATTCCGTGAAGAGACATCTCCCCACATGCAAAAATACAAACAGAAATAAAACGTTTTGATGCATGCCGAATTTGACCGCGACATGCCCCACAAACGCCATACAATCGCGAAAGTGGAAAGGCATGCAAGAATGTATACACATAGCAAACGGAAGACAGCCATCCAAAAACAACACACACACACACACACACACACACACACACACCCCCCCCCCCCCACACCCCCCCCCCCCCCCCCCCCCACCACACACACACACACGACTACACTTCCCATGTCCACACATCCACATGCATGTGAACACGCACACAGGCACACAAATCCACACGGATAGGAACTAATATAAACATCATTCCTAGCAGTGTCTAACGCATGCGCACATGTCTGCCATAGGCCTGCATGAGAGCAGGCCTCACACACATACCTGTCTGTGCAGTTACAAATCACCTCCTGCCTAGACATGCGAACGACACAACTTCCTGCAACCCCAGAGAATAAGAAGAATCGCCAAACTAAAACGGAGGGCGTGGGGGGTGGGGGGGGGGGGGGGGGGGGGGGGGGGGGGGGGGGGGGGGGGGGGGGAAGGTGGAAGGCTCAGCGGAAAGGGGAAAAATGGTGGTCAAATACATCAATTATGGAATGCAATTAAAGCTGCATATATTAACGCAGTTACACACTTCTAAACGTTAAATAACGAATAATGTTAAAACCTGTAATAACTGGAATAAAAGGTAAACAAGATATAAAACCAATTCATACAGGGTAAAACACTTAGGCCTATAAGCACTTAAGGGTAATACGCCAAAACAGTGAGGGAAAAAGGGAGGGGGGGGGGGGGGGCGTAAAACCAATCTGTATGGAGTAAAACAGTGCAAAAAGACATAAAACCAAACATACAGAGTAAAAGAGAAAAAGATACATAAAAACAATCCAAGTGGAATACAACAACAGAAACAAGCATAAAACCCAACCCGTACACCATTTAGGGAAATGTCGGGGGGGGGGGGGGGGGGGGGGGGGGGGGGGGGGGGTGGTGGTGGAAAAGATCAACCCGTGCAGAAAGGCCAGTACTAGCTCTTTGACTATTTAAACCAGAGGTGAGAGAGTTTTTAATTTGGTTATCCAAAGTTTTCTCTTTTTAATTTTGGAATGAAGATTTCCACTGTGCCCCCTTTCAAAAATAAAACATTTAAGATTGGAAAGGGAATGGTCAGTGATTAAAAGTTCTACAATCGGG
>JAFLJL010001682.1:0-29635 GCA_018398815.1 Conus ventricosus | reverse complement strand
CTCAGTCCATTGCCGAGACCCGATGACTACCACAACGCACGCAGGCTCGTACTGCTGCACAGCGCATGGGGCCCCGACACAACTTAGGGAGCGTACTCGAGCTTGGGGCTGGTCACGAAACAATGAACCGCTCCAATAGAAAGTGCTCAGGTGCATTTCCACGACGTGTCCTGGCTTATTGTTGCAGTTAAAACAAACTATGTTCGAGATCTAGCCCTTCAGATCTCCTGTTCGTTCTGTAGTGCACCATCACTTTGTTGGGACCTCTCTTGCAGACTGGCTCTCTGTCGGTATTCATCCCCATTACCCAGGTTGGGCTAGGTTATCCGTTCGGTCCTTGCATCGCCTACCTTCCCAATCTTTAGGCCTCTGCTAAAACAGTAGCTTCCGTAGCCAATTGTTCGAACATTTTTCGGGCATGTCTGCCGGACCTCAATCGTTAACTCTGGGGACAGCAGCTGTAAAAACTGTCTCATGGAAAAGCAGATCCTTACATCCTCTGCACATCTCGTCCTTTGCCCGCTGCCCGCACACCAGAGGGAAAACCACCCCCCTTCAATCCTCCCAGCACTTGGCGAAAGTCTCTAGCATCGTCCTTTCTTGATGCTTCTAAAGTTTTCCCGGGTAGGGGCCTCAGCATCTAGCCTAAAAGTGGCTGAACTATGGCGCTCTTTATCTGATCATAGTCGCGTAACTCGTCCACACTCAAACGCATACTGCTTCTCTTCTTCTTCTTCGTCGATCACCCACGTTAGATGGATACACCAGTCTGCCTCCTCAAAACTGCTGCCGCGTCCTCTCCCAGGGCTGCTGCGACATGCAGCTTCTCGTTCCGGCCATAGCCTCAGGCCACGTTTCGTTCCTCAGGGCGTCATGCAGATGGCAGTGCTGCAGAATGTAGCGGTGTCATAGCAGCTTTATGGCATGGGCACATCTCTGACTGTCCGATCTTCATCTTGTTAAACAGGTTGAGCGTATCCAGCCGTGTTACCCGCCAGAGCCTCAAGATGATGACCTGGTCAGCCCTGCTCAGCTGTGTAGCTTCATTTTTGTTGTATGCCGGATGCCGCTGAGAAACCATTTTCTTTTGGACAATGCTCCTCCGATGGTGTTTTCGTCCTTGTATGACACGGAAGTGTCTGTCTGGTCCAGCTTTCCCGCCCGCCTTGGCCAGAGCACGCAATCTCGTTTCCCTGTAACCCCGCATGTGCAGTGATCCACTGTAGGTAAGATATTGCGCTCTTTGCTATATTGCCCGGGTCCCAGACAGCTTGTTCCCATTCTTTTGGATTTTGTTTTGCAGAGCTTAGAAACAGAGGAGGCTTCTGTGAAGAGACGATATTGTCATGGGTCCCTTGTATGTGGTGTCCTGGTGACCTCTCTGCTGCTTCTGTCAGAGCACATCAGCTTCGTGCCCTGAAGTTTGTGAGAACTTTCCCCGTCGCAATGGCGCATCGCTCTTCAACCATACGTTACGTGATTATACACGCCTCCGCCCCGTCACTGTTGCTTCAGTGGCAAGAGCCAACCAGTGTAATGCATGAGGTCCATGTGATCAGACGGGTAGTATTTGCTTGATATGAGCTAGTGCAGGCCCCCCTACTAGTTGCCTTTGTCCCCTTGTTGCATACTCCTGATAATAGTCCTGGAGATGGGGTTCTTCTTTCTTCCAAGCTGGAATTGGTAGTGTTCTTTGGCAATGGGCTTGCCATGTGCTGCCAGCAGTTCCAGTTCCCTTCTCTCTACGTTATTCAGCTTTCGTGGATTGAAGCTGAACCTTTTCAGGCGTCCTTTGGTGGGCTTTTCCAATCTGTTTTTGTTCATTGGGTGGCTCTCCTCTTTTGTACATGGCTGCCTTGTCAGGAACTTGATATCCTCTTTCTGTCCTCCATGCGTGCAGGCCTGTGACTGTTTCCAGCTACTTTGATCGGTGTCTCCTCATGGCTCCGGTCATGAATCCTCTTGCCTTGTTTTGGATCCTAGCAATCTTGTCCGTGTGAGAATTGGCAGCGTTGAGGTTTGCTGCCGGCATACTCCATGACAAGGTCTCACTCTGGGCCTGACGTACAGTCTCTTCTGAACTCTTGGTCAGCACCCCACTGGGTTCCACCTGAGCTTTTTCAACATGCAAGACGCCTCTTTGCTCGGCCTGACTTTTTCTGTAGTTGGTGTTTCCAGGTCAGCGGCGGTCCAGGTACTCCAAGGTAAGTTGGGGGTGTCTTCGTGCTGGAGTCATGGAGTTGAATCTTAAGGTTGGCCTTGTTCCGAGGCATGACATGAGAATATGGTGTAGGTTGTCCTTCCCGCTCATTGATCTTGACCTGCCATTTGGTTTTGTCCATGCTTCTATTTTCCTCCGAGGGCCATTTTCAGTCCTGTAATTGGCAGTAGAAAGTAGCACTTGCCTGCACCATATAGCAAGATCATCACATAGAAAGCTCCCTTGACGTTTCCTTGGCAGTCTGTGATGATGTCTTTTATGAAGACAATGAAGAGCGTGGGAGACAAGACTCCACCCTGTGGGACTCCTTGTTTCAGGACCTTTTTCGCTGTAGTTTGCCCAGTTCCGTAGTTCTTGCTTTTTCTGTTGTTCATATATTGGTCAATCCCATCTGAACATCGTCATGGACTCCAACACCTGTCTCATTTGGGGCATGGGATGCCCATCTTTCCAGACTTTTCGAAAGCTTCTCCATTCAATCCCAGACGCTAGAGTGTGCTTTTTTTCCTGGAATCCATCTTCGATGGCTTGGGTCAAGGTAAGTTACCAGGTCTTCAGTGGATGTGGTTGCTTTCTGAAAGGCAGCCTGCTCCTGACGATGTGGTTCCTTTTCCTCCAGGTTCCACATGAGTCTGTGTTGATCATGCGTTTCCACAGTTTCCAACACAACTCAGGAGGCTAATTGGCCTGTATCTATCAGCTTTGGACTTCTCCTGCCTTTTTGTGGACATGTACCATGGTACTTCTTCCATATTCTGAGTGCACAATCCCGGACTTCCACGTTCATCATTAGACTTCTGCAAAAGCTTTTTCTTTGCCTTTGGGCCGAGATGGAGGAGCAGTATTCAATGGATCTGATCCACACCTGGGGCCTTCTTTTATTTTTCAGAGATACAAGCTTCTTTGTATGTTTCTCTCGAGTGATGGGCTGGTTTATCTCTGGTTCACCTTCATGGCCCGTGAAAGTGACTAGTGCCTTCTCGGACTTCTTTGTCCTGACTGCCGTAACTTGAGTCGCTATTGTCCTGCATACTGTTGCATGACTCGTCTGCACTTCTTTTCCTAGTCTTCATCTGGCCATCTTTCAAGAGAGTGATGGGTGAGCTATCTGCTTCCACATCGTTAGGGTCTTTTGCAAGTCCTCCATAGTTTCTTTTCTGGCCTTCTTTGTCCAGGGTTAACTTCCACTTTTTTTTCCACCCAGCTTCACTTTCTTGCTTCTTGGTTAAGCGTTTTCTTCTGTGCTTGTAGCTGTAGCTTCCTTTAAAGCGATGTTTTTTCTATTATGGTATCTTCCTCAACCTATTCCCCCTGGCATCGTAGGACATCATCTTCCTGTTGTTGGAGCTCTTCCGCCAAATTGGTCGGTAGTTTCTGCGAGCGTCCTCGAGGTATGCTTCCCTGGCAGCTTCAGGAATGTTGTTCAGAGTCCTCACTTTCTTTGTTCAGGTCAGCCCGCTTGTCCCTGATCCCCATCGGCAAGCTGGTCCGTGAGGGTGGCACATTTCTCCAGTTTGCTCTTTTAATTCCATCTTGGGGAAGCCTTTGCCTGATGTGGTTTGAAGATCAATGTCGATGGAGATTTTTACTGGTTTGTGGTCGCTTTCCTCAGATTGTTCTAGTACCATTTCGTGTTGGATTTTCCGGCTGACATCATTTGGTTTCAGCAAAAGGCAAGGTCCGGAGTTGTGGAGGTTAGCCATCTTCCTCGAAAGATGACGGCGTATCATCCTGGTCGTTCAGGAGAAGCAGATTTTCTCAATCAGCCAATACCCTCCACCTCCTACTCTCTCGTTCTGTTCGGATTCTGGGTATACCCCCACCATGCTTCGGAGTGACTGTTGAAGTCCACCAACGATTCAGACCTAGCTCTTCTGAGATAATCATGTGGTCCAGGGACAATTCTTTGTCTTGAGGCAGTAGACATAGATGATTTTCAACAGCCGGTTGTTCGACCCTAGTGTTTACCTACCCCATGGATCTCCGGCCCGGCTTTGGTGATAATGGCGAACTCCAGCGCAGGGGAAACCGTTTTTTACAAGGAAGCCACTCCCCCTTTTGCTCTTCCTCCCTGCCTTCCTGTATACTTGATAGCCTCGACACTGAATCGCTGTGGTTCCTTAGATAAGTATCACTGCAAACAGCGAAGTGGATGTCCGCCTTCTTAGACTCAGTGCAAGTGGGAGATTTCTTTTTGGTAAGCCCCTTCTGCATTCCAGTGCAGACTGTTGATGGCTTTGGCTCCATGTTTTCCTCTTTTGGCCTGTAGCAATTGCCCACGATCTCCACACCTCCTGGTCGTAGGCGTGGGGAGGTGACCTCCGGTAGCTAGGTGGACCCCGTTGAGGCCGCGGGGCCCGGCACTCTCCCTCCCCTGCGGGACTATCAGAGGGCGAGACACCATCTCGATAATTCGTGGCGTATCCATCATGTGGTGTCGATGCGTGATGCAGTTGTAGGCACGCGATGTCCCTGTCATCTCCGGCTATCAGCCAAAGGGCATTATTTCGGGGGCCCCTCCCCTAGATCCGTCCGTGTTTAGCCTGGGGGCGCAAGCTGCCCCATTTACAGGTGGACCTCGTGGAGAATGTGAATAATAGATCACGCACAACGGTCATCGATGGGAGAGCATGCTAGCCCGGAGGACTTCTACCACAATGATCCTCACGTAGAACGACCGAGCCCGACGCACCGCCGCGCCCGCATACAGCCCCAACAATGCGCCCCCCACGCCATCCGAGACCGCCCTCCATTCACATGGAAAGCAGACAACAGATAACATAGACAGGCACACATGCACGAGCCGCACACAGCACCACGGCATAAAGACACAGAATCCTAGGCTAGGGTGATACAAGGGGAGCACCTGGAGGGTGCACCACTGCCCGCATCACCTTCGTTCCCATCCGACTGGAGATTTTAACCCCCTCCCCGCCCCCGAAGGTGCCCAAGGAAACCCCTTGGCCCATGCTTTTACCCTTTCCTCCGCGAGAATCAGAGTGGGGGCCTTGAGGTCTCGCTCCACTACTCTGGGTACACGCTAAAATTTGGGGCGAGGGAAAGCGTCCACGTCATCTTTCCTCCTAAGGGCTCAAGGGGGACACGTTTTTCGTTTCCTCACCTCAATCAAGCGTTTTTTATGCGCTGCTTTCATCCGGGGCCCTGTCTCTCTTGTTTTTTGTCTCCCTCTTCCCTCAAACCCAGCTTATCTTTTCGTCTTTGAATCAAACTGGGCTTGTTTAAAACCCCGCTCTCTCTCCCTAGCCGCTTTTTAAATTTCCCTTGCCTATCAGCTTTTCCTCTTCAATCTCCTCTGCTTCATCTCTAACCCCTCTCCCTAGCACTTTTCCTCTCAATCTTCCTCTGTCTATCAGCTTTTCTTTCAATTTCCTCTGCTTCATCTTAATCCTCTGCTAGCAGCTTTCTCTCTTCACCCTTTCATCTTTCCCCTCTAAACTCCTCTGCCTAGCGCTTTCTCTTCTTCACCCTTTCATTTCTGCTCTCTAACCCCTCTGCCTAGCGTTCTCTTCTTCACCCTTCACTTCTGCCTCACCTTTCCTCCACTGGAGCTCCAACTCTGCTCTCTCGCAATCTTTCATCCTCTTTTCGCCCCGAGTCCGTGACAACTTGCGGCTCCCCCCCAGCTAACCCATCGCCTTTCCCCAATGGCAAATTTCGCATAACCCCCCGCCCCCTGTTCTTGACCACCCCCGCATCTGGTCACAAACCCTTAGGTTTGGTCTCTGCCGTGGGGGCCCTGTGGTCCATGACACATCGGGGTCGTACTGCGAGGGGCTCGGGTGTTTTTAGACATAGGGTCCCCCCTACCACCACAGAGCTGAAACAACGTATGCGATCTGAGCGCAACTGGCGGTTCCTGATACTTATTCCCCCTGAAGCAACCAGAAAATTTAAAAATACTCTCAATGATCAGAAACCCGCACAACTCCCCCCCACACTTGTGTACCTCATACCCCATACCCCAAACCCATGCAATATTTAATGCACTGTCTGGCCACGACTAAATCAGGACACCGGTGTCAACCTTTCCACTGTGCTGCGCACCGTTACCCCGGTCACCCCTCACTTCCTGGTGGGGCCAACCCCCACGATCACGGGGCATTGACCCCCCCTCCATATCACCTAAACCCCTTAGTGTCACACCCTGCGCACCCCGTGCTTTCCACCACAGTCACCTGGCTTACTCTGCCCTTACCCCCACGGGATATCGAGCACCGTGTTCAGCACGGGCTGGGTACCACTCTCCCTACTACTGGGGTATACCAAAAAAGGGGGACACAACGACGCCTGGTACCCTTCGGCACCTCACCTACACTGCCGGGTTTAAACTACCCTTCCAAACCCCTCTATTTTTTATTCTCATACCTCACCCCCGGGTAGCGCCAACCCATTCCCCAAACACAAGTGCCCTGCCCAATGAAAAAGGAAACTCCCTGAAGGGACAGGGACCTTTTCCCCCACCCAGGTACTGGCACGCTCCCCCCAAACCCCCCATCACCGACTCCCAAAAACCGGACAAACACCCCCTACCTCCTTTAGCTACTATCACCTACCCAAAACCACCAAAACCCCCGCTTCCTCCCCCAAATGTCAGGGGTCGCTAAGCCGGAGGGGCCCCTTACCCCCCTTTCCCACACCTATTCCATAGAGGACAATACAGCACTAAAAGCTTTACAATCAAGCGATTCTTTATTTCACACACACACAGGCGCCCCACTCCGCCCATCCACGCCCATAACCTTTACCCCATTCTTTTCCCGACCCACACTCCCCTGCTACGACCTAAACCCCTAACCTATGCAAAACACCAGTTGCGGTATATCACTGGGACCTAGGGACCAGAGATAGCCCGCACCGTGGGACTAACTACTGGGGAAAAGGGACAACCCAAGGGATCTTTTCTCTAAATATCCACCAACCCTCCCCCCAGGACCCCCCCTTTCTTTTTTGCCCCGGGACCCCTACCGAACTGGTCGCTGCGTCCCTAACGGAGGAAACGACAAGTACCCTACACTGTGCTGGCCCCTACGTCCCCAAAAAAAGGGGAGTGCTAAACCCTTAACCTACTCCCCAACGTACACCCCTTTTTTCCACACCCCCGGGACAACTCATCCCGGCCCGGAGAACTCCCGTTTCCCCGGGCTTTACTCGGGCCCCTCACAGGGTGACGCCTCCCCCGGATGAGCACTCGGTGTACCTGGCCCCCACGTCCCCACTCCCCGAAGACTCTGCACCGGCGGCGACCGTGGCTCCTCGTCTGACTCCCCCCCCGCGCTGGCAAACACCTCTAAGGCCCCCCCCGGAACAAGGTTTAGGAAGGCCTGGTGCGTGCCCCCTCGACGAGTCCGGGGCTCGAAGGACGCCCCCTCCTCTGAAGGCCCCGCCGGACACCGAGGGGGGAGAAGGTCTGGGGGGGCCCTCTCGACGAGTCCGGGGGCTCAAAGGACGCCCGAAAAGGGAAAGGCAAAGGGTGGGTGGAGAGCTCCCCAAAGGGCCCCCGGTAGCAGGAGGAAGTGCCTCACAGACGGCAGACGGCCTGGATGGTCTCCCCTCCCCCGGGAAAAAACAGCAGCACGGGGAAACCCCCGTCACCCGCGGCACGCGGAGTAGAGCAGTGGTCAGGCCCCCGCCCCAGGACGGAACGGAAACCTGCTAACACAACTGGCAGAAGAGTTCAACCACACTTCTGCAACTGGGCGGGAAATGGCTGCCACAAGAGACCAGACCGGGAAGGCCAAGGGGGAAACCCGGGCCCCCGAGGGGCCTGGCCCTAACTATGACTCAAGTCACTCAGCTAAAAAACGGCGCGCCGCCGCAACTACAAGGCGCGTCCCCCCGACGACACCAGGGCCCAATAAGCTACCCCCAAAGCATTCCCACCTGGCGGAATAACGAACTCTACTCACAACACAAAAAAAAGCGATTGGTCAGAGCAGCGTATCCCTCCCAGAGCTGACACCCGGACAACGGGTAGTTGTTGCCGTGCAACAGACGACAATTTACCACAAAAAATCACAGACTTTGACAAAAACAACAGCAGCCCCATATCCTGCCCCCCCTTCTCTGGTGTAGAACCAAAGTAACAAAAGGGTAACAATCGGAACGAAACCAACCTCCCGCTTCCATCCCTTCAATAATGAAGACTGGAATTCAAGAATATTGTATGTCTTATTTCCCCAACCCCCTACCTAGCCTAACCTTCCACCTTAACCACAACCCAAATCTTACACACGCACGCTCGCACACACACATACACATATGCACACGCGCACACGCTCTCTATTTCTGAACTACCATTACTCCAAACACATGGACGGCTGATTGAGTACCGCCGATCGGTGACACCAAACTACCGACAATGTGATGCAGGTGATTAGTTAATGATGTGAACCTGTGGGCGAAAATGATAGAAGAGCGATATCATCTGCAAACATTAATAGAAATAATTCGATAGCATCTGAATTCCATGAGCACCTTTGCCAATGATATAGACCTGTACCTTGTTTATTAGGAAGGAAAATAACGTACGTGAAGCTAAACAACCTTGCTTCAATCCTCGGAAACACTCAAAATACTCAGTAAACGCTGCTGAGGAGCGTATACAACACTGCACAGATTGATACATTGCTTTAAAAGCTTCTAACATTTTTCCTTTGACGCCTATCTTAATCATAACATTCCATAAGACACCTCTTTTTGACCTTGTCAAAGGCCTTTTGAAAATCGACAAAGGATACATACAGTTTTTTCTTTTGTACACGATATCGTTGGACAATAGCAAACAATGTAAATATGTGATCAATAGTTCTATAGTCTTGACGAAAAACTGCTTGACACTCAAGTTTTACACGACTGTTTTCAGCCCAATTAATCAAACGCGAGTTTAGAATATGCATATACAACTTACTGATGCAACGTAAAAGAGTCATACTTCGATATTTCTCTGGGTTTTAGGATCGCCTTTTTATAGTGGTATTATAATGCCCTTGTACCATTCCTATGGATACTTACCCTCAACTAACAGAATATCTTAATTAGAAGGGAATAATGTGTTCAGACAGTTTAAGGGATTCATTTGAAACTTGGTCTGGACCTGGGGCCTTTCCTGACTTGATATGTTTAATAGCTTTTCTAATTTCTATTTCACTGATGCGCAGTTGAGCGTTCTAAATCTAGAACTAAATCTTTTTCTTGGTTGACAAAGTTTATGTCTTGCTCGTTTGAACATTAGAGCTAATATCATGCAGCAGGGCGTTGAAGTGATCAAACCGTTGCTTCGGGAAATGCTATTTTCAACATGTTTTATAGGTTTGCTAAGTTTCTTCTCTTTCCAGAAATCTTTTGAACTATGGATATTTTCATGAATTTTCTGTACCTTGTCCCTGTTGTAGTCTCTTTCTTTCGTTTGGGAGTCAATGATCCATTGGATGTCGGCTAAGGTGAAAGGCAATGAAGCACATTAATTCAAAGAAGAATTCTTCCGTCTACAACCGCAATGCTCGTACCGCTGTTGCTTGCCATGCCTAAGTTGACACCTTTTCACTTTGCTAAGGTGAAAACACAGGTAACTGTGGCCTAGTTCAGAACTCTCAAGCTTTGCGTCCTACTTCTTCGACGTTCACAGCTGAACTCAGAGAGAGAGAGAGAGAGAGAGAGAGAGAGAGAGAGGAGAGAGAGAGAGAGAGAGAGAGAGAGAGAGAGAGAGAGAGAGAGAGAAAGGACAAAGATGCGCGCGCTCAGGCACACACACACGCACACACGCACACACACACACACACACACACGCACATACACACACACACACACACACACACACACACACACACACACACACACACACACACGCACACACGCACACACACACACACACGCACGCACGCACGCATGCACTCATGGGCGCCTCACGTACACACGCGCGCGCGCGCACGCATGCACGCACGCACGCACGCACGCACGCACGCACGCACGCACACACACACACACACACACACACACACACACACACACACACGAATGCACACACACACACACACACGAAAACACAGACGCACACGCGAACACACCAACACACACACACACACACACACACACACACACACACACACACACACACACACACACACACACAATACAGACACACGCGCACGCGCGCTCACACACTGACACAGACAGACAGACAGACAGACAGACACACACACACACACACACACACACACACACACACACACACACACACACACACACACACACACTTGCACGCACGCATGCACGCACGCACGCACACACTTACATACATATGCATACAGACAGACAGACACAAACAAAAACACACACACACACACACACCCAACAACCCCCATGCACGCACACACACCACACAACACACCCAAAACACACACACACACCCAACACACCCACACCCAGAAAGAGAGAGAAGAGAGGGAGAGAGAGAGAGAGGAGAGAGAGAGAGAGAAAGAGAGAGAGAGGGGGGGGGGCATGTGCTTTTTTTCCTAAACCATTTTTTTCAATCCCGGAAACCCATAAATCAAAGAAAAGGACGACCCGGGATCCACGTATTTTGTGCTTTTTGTTTATTATCTACATGACGTTCTAGCAGGAACTCTTCCACAAGTGCATTTTGTTTTATTAACGACAAGACTTTCTTGAACAGAACTTCCACAGCAATAAAATGTAAACTGTTTGCGACAGTCGGGGACTGAAGGCGTGGACCAAATCAATATATATAAATAAAATATTATATAAAAAATATAAATTAAGCCAAAACGCCACTCAAATTCCCAAAAAAGTGTCAACCAAGCAGGGACCTTCCCATTTAAAACAATTTTTTAAAAAGGAAAAAGTAAAAACGACAAAATTTTTTTTCGAGCGGATCCTCCTGGGTTTTTTCAATCACACCCCACCAGTATTAATATTTTTTGGGGGGGTGGTGAGCTCGCGCGTGTGCACTGCCTGAATTTTTTTTTTGGGGGGGTTCAGGGAGACTCCAAGAAGGGGCATTAACAAAGTTTTCCATTTATGCCTCAATTTTTTACCTTTTCACTTTAAGTTGGGGGATCAAGGGGTTTTTACATAATATCAGCCACTTTCTTTATCAAATTGCTTTTTTTTAAAAATGTTTTGTAGGGTGTTGCTCTTTTTATAATTTTCCATGAATTTAATCTATTTTCTATTTTTAAAAGCTCCAAATTTTTTTCTTAAATTCTTTTTTGGTTTTTTTATTTTTCATTTTAAAGGGACTGTTTTTTTTGCATACGGGGTTTTAAAAAGGTTTCTGTAATCCCTATGTATTTTTTTTTAATCACGTCTTTTTACCGTACTTGGTACACAAGTTTGTAGAGCTTTGTATTCGGGGGCACTTTTTTTTTTGGCAATTAAAAATTTTTCCCTTTTCGTCACCCTCTTTTTTGGGTTTATTATTTTTTGGTTTTTGAAGAATCAATTTTTTTTTTTAATTTTTGGGATACATGATAGATAGTTTTGACGGGTTTTTTTGATTTTTTTAAGTATACATTTTTTTCTTTTGGAAGATTTTTAAGGTTTCCCTGAGTTTTCTTTTCCTCTTTTATTTTTGTTCCCCTAAATGGGGGTTTATAATAAATTTTTTTTCCCTTTTTTTTATTCTTTTGTTTTTTACGGGTTTTTGATTTTTGTATTTGAAACCATTTTTCACCCTCTTTATTTCGCTGCTGCACTGAAAATTTTTTTTGCATGATATTTAAAAATTTTGTTTATCCAAGGGTTAGGTTTTTCAAAAGATTGGGGGTTTATTTGTGTTTGGGGGGGTTTTTATTTTTTTTTGGTTTGTTTAAAAGGGTCCTTTAATCTAAGTTTGCTAAAAAAATTTATATTTTTTGTTGGTTTATGTTTTTTATTGTTTGAAAAATTTAAAAAATTTTTTTTTTCCTTTTTCAAATTTTGGGGTTTATTTTTAAATAAAATTATCTTTTCCAACCTTTCCCAAAAATATTATGTTAGAGAAAAAAAGAAAAAATAATTCAAAATTTTCCATATAGATATGTGAAGAATGGGAGTTTTTGGGGTTTTTTTTTAAATTTTTTTTTGAGGGGGTTTTTAGTGGGAAAATGTTTATTAAAATTTTATTTTGTTATTTGTTAAATTTAGTTTTAAATAATTTTACGTAAGGAGAAAAATTTAAAAGAAAAAAGTTTTTTTGTTTTTCTTCTTTAAAACCAGGGATAAATTCAAAACATTTTTAAATTGTATTTTGTATTTTTTTTATTCCTCTGTTGTTTTTATCTTTTGAAATTTTCCCCAATTCGATTTTGGGGGTTTAAAACCTACTTTGGGGGTTGTTTGGAATTTTTGGGTTTGGGGTCTTTAAGGGTTTAAAAAGCTTCTTTTATGCTTTTCTTCATCCATCACCAAATCCACCCGGGTGCAAAAGTTTTTTCTTTTTGCAGTGTTGTCAAAAGTATTTTTTAAAGCTTTTTATAGTTTTTTTAAATATTTTTTTGGGATTTGAGAGTACTCATTAGTTCCTTTTTATAGAAATTGCTCGTCTTGCACCTTTAAATACTTTTGCTTTTTTGGTTTTTTTTTTTTAAATTAATTTTGCCCGGGAAATTATTATGTTTTCTAAATTCAATTTTAGCTATTAGTTTTTTATGCTTTTTCTTAAAAAGGGGTTTCATTCCTCTTTTACAGGGAGATCTCCATGACTTAAACCCAAATTTTTTTATCTTCCTTTTTAGCACGGATTCAAAAAGAAAACGCTTTCCCCTCTCATATTGCGCACAAACGTTTATCTGCTCTATATTTTTCTTATTATATTGGGGGTTAGAAAAAGGTAATTTTTGGGGGGATCCCCCAAATTAACTCTCCCCTTTTAAAATTAAATTCCCTTTTGGCCCCAGTGCTCAACGTGAGGGGCAATCAATAAAGTTAGAGCCAAAAAGCCACTCAAATTCCCAAAAAATTCCCAAACCAAACAGGGGGCACAACCAGTTTAAAAAAAAGGTTTTTAAAAAAAAAAATAAAAACGAAAAATTTTCGAGGGGAATCCTCCTCAGGTTGTACAACGGCACCCACCAGTTAATATGTTTGGTGGGGGTGACTCTGCGCGGGGCACTGGGCCCGTAATTTTTTTTGGGGGGGCTTCAGGGGGACGTCCAAGGAATGGGCATTACAAAGATTTCCATTTATGCCGCAATTTTTTACCATTTTTACTTTTAAAATTTAGGGGTGCTAATGGGTTTCATAAAACACCACTTTTTTTGAGTACTAAGTTGATTTTTAGAAATTTGTTTTTATGGGGTTGCTCTTTTTATAAATTTTTCCCGATATTTTTAATCATTTTTTTATCTTTTAAACTTCCAAATATTTTTTTCTTTAAACCGTTTGGTTTTTATATTTTTCATTTTTGAAGGATTTTATGTTTGCATATCGGTTTAAAGTGGGGTTTGCTGAATCCCTATGTATGTTTCTTTATCACTTCGTTGTTACCCTAGCTTGGGAACAATGTTGTTGTAGAGGGATTTGTTATTTAGAGGGCACTGGTCTTTTTTTTTGCAATTACAAATTTTCCCTTTTTTCCCCCTTTTGGGTTTATATTTTTGGGTTTTTTTGGGAAAAATCAAATTTTATTTTTAAGGGTTGGCAATACATGATCGATACTTTATCGGTTTTTTATTTAAATTTTTAATAGACATTTTTTTGGGGGGAAAGATGTTTTTAAAGGGTTCTGGGGGAAATTTTTTTCCTACTTAGTTTTGTTCCCCCATAAATGGGGGGGTTTTAACCCTAAATTTTTTTTTTCCCGTTTTTCTTATTCGTTCATGTTTTTTTCTGGGGTTTTATTTAATTTGTAGTTTTAGCCACTTTTTTTTTAGCGCCTCTTGGTATTTCGCTGCTGCACTGTTAAATTCTTTTTCATTGCTGTTTTAGATAATCTTTTGTTTAACCATTAGGTTGGTTTTTTTTTTAAAAAGGAGGGGGGATGGTTACTTTTGATTCTACGAGACGGTATTCATTTTGGTTTTTTGTATGGGTTGATGTATGGCCCTTTAAGGTCAATGTTAGTCTAAATAATTTACTATTTTTTTGTTGGCTTCTACTGTGATTTTTAGTTTTGGCTTTTTAAAAATTACAAATTCTTTTTTTTGTTTTCAAGATTTTTGGTTTATTTTTAACATGACAAGCCATCACTCTTTTAAGCCAAACCGTTACCCAAATATTTTCTGTAAAAACAAAAGAAAAGTCCAACAATTCACAATTTCCGCTCCTCAAAAATCCCATCGTGAACGTTGCTTGTTTGCACGTGCGGTTTTTCAGCACTTTTTTGGGGGGCCAGTTTTTGTTTTTAGTGTGTTCACTAACAACGATTTTTCCCTTTTGCCTGCATTGTTTTTCTATTTTGTTTTTTGGGAAAGTTTCAATGTGGGTTTGCATAGTATTAAACCCAAAAAACATAAAAGTCTTTCTGGCTCAACAGCTCTCAAAAAGTTTCGAGCTTTAGCAGAACCAAATTTACTGTTTTCCCAAATAGTAAAACCCACAAAAAAACTACTGTGTAAGGATTATCCGTTTTCAAAACTAATTTTTCTAAACTTTTTAGATTTTAGTTTTTGCTTAATCCATTTTTTCCTGATCATTTTCAATAACATCTTTTTTGCGCAAAAATTCATCAAATGATCTCTGTCTCATGTGGGAAAAAACACAGTCTTTTAAAAACTTTTCAAAACCCAAAAACAGACCAGGGAACGCGATGTTATAAAACCCCATTTGGCCCACCTAATCACTTTAATTTATCTCTCTACCTTTCCCCCAGGCGGGGGCCCTTTTTGGCATCACACAACCTACATGCTACCCCACCAAATTTTAAACCCAAAACACAAGCCATGTTGTTTCGGTAATTAGGGGGCTAGCCTCCCATCACACATTTTTCCCGCAAAAAACAAACAATTCACATACCATCTCTTTAATCCATTTGGGGCGCATTTAAAAGGGAAAACCAACCTTTTTCACAGTTTTGACAGTCTTGTTTCTGGCTAACTTGTTGTGATCTATGGGTAATGTGATGAGAATGTAACAAACATTATTGCGGGTAAAAAAATACTACTATTATGGGGAAGAATTTTGTCTCTTTAAGAAGAAAAACTGTTTTGAAAAGACCTAAAATTGTAAAATCTATTAAAACAAAAATTTCACTCAGAACATTAACATACTGGGAAAAAAGTAGGAAACGCTTTCAAAACGCCAAGAGAACAAAATGCTGCTGGGTAAAGCCTTGCACAAAAAAAACTGCCCAAAAAAAACCCCAGCATTTTTTCTTTTCCAAGCAAAAAAAATCGCCACGGGCCTTTTAAAACAAATTTAGCAAATGAAAGGAAAAAAAACTGTTTAATGAACTTAAAACCCTTAATCAAAACAGGGTTAATGGTTTTGACATTCCCGTTTTTAAAGTTCTACAAAGGACTTTACAATCAAAAACTAGTAAAAAATTCTGGAAAAATAAATTATCAAAACAATCCCTCTACTTAGTGATTTTGTTTGTTAGGAATTGATGTGAAACTTTGTTGTGTCCCTTTTAACCAACTGATTTTCAACACTTGTTTAAAGAATGTGGGGTTTGCGCGTCTTGGGGATAAATTATGAAAGTGGCTAAAGTTTTTTAAACCCGTACCCCCCCCTTCAACACTGAACACACAAAAAACAGTTAAAATTAACAATCCAAACCTCTGCAATTTTTCAACAGACGCCTACAATGGACCAAATTAAGTAATTTTTTTTTCCTGCACTTTTTTAGAATAGTCTAGAAATAGAATGAGAATTTTTTAAGCTGCTCTTTAGGGAGTTTCTTTAATTAAGTTCTTAATCAATCTCCCCAAGTCTTAATAAATTCTTGATCAATCACCTAAGTCACCTCAATTCTTATTAAGTTTTTAACAAGTCACCTAAGTTTTTAGTTAAGTTTTTAATCAATCACCACAATTCTTTTAAATTTAAATTCTTAATTAAGTTACCCCAAATTCTTAATAAAGTTCTAATCAGTTCTTCTCAATCACCTCAATTATCCTCAGCACCCAAAAAATTATCCTCAAGTCCTTCTAATTCTTTCTCAATCACCCAAGTCACCTCAAGTACTTAACTTTTAAATCCCCAAGATCATAACTAATCATCCTTTAATCAAAACCCAAATTCTTTTTCAAGTTAACTTAAAATTATTTATTAATTCTTAAAGTATTATTGCACTGAAATGGATCAAAATGAACTTTTTGTTGGTGGGGCTGGCATACTTTTTTGTTCGACTTCTGATTTAGTTGTTTAGATGTTTTGGGCTGCTTTGGTTTTTTTCTTTGTTTTATATATTTATAACCGTAAAACCCCCCCCACAGCAAAGCCGCCAAAAAAGCAATTGCTTTAAAAAAATTTCCCTGAAGACTTTGGCGGGGAGCAACCCTTTGTTGAGTAGGCCTTAACAAAATTGTTCTGGTGTTTTTTAGCGGCGTTGAAAAAACGGCTGCGGCTCTAGCACTTTTCACATGATTTTTTATTTTGTCTTGTAACTTTAATTTTTTTTTTTTTTGTTCCACTCTGCAATTTTTTTTTTGCTCAACACGCCCAGGGTTTTTACTGGGTTTCTTTTTCCACCTGATTTAATTTTTCTGATTTTGATTCTGTGATTTTCTGGCTCGGGGCATTTGAAGGGGAAAAAAAAACAAAGATTAAAAGTAAAAACCCATATTAAAACGGGGACAATAATTTCCAAATTTGAAAAAATCCACCTAAGGGCTCAATGTCCTTTGTTAAAACTGGATCCGCTTAAATCAAAACATAAAATCTTTTTCAGAAACAATAGGGGCAAATTTACTTACTAGTTTAGTGTCCCCAAAAAAACCTTTGTCCTCACTTTTTAAAACCCAACTTGATCCTAGTTGCGCTTTAGCCTGTTATGATCTTTACAAGTTTGTTGGGGACATTTTTGAATCTGTTCAGCTGAATTTATTTCCGAGGAACGTTTTTTTTTTTCCACATGCGCCCAAAAAATACAGCCTTTCCTTTTTTTGGGATAAAGCTTTCTCAACAACCTGGGGCCCTTTGAATCAAAAATTCAGGAATTTAGGCTGCCCTGTACTGTAGTAGATCATCGGGGGTTCATTTTTTATAATTACAATTATTTTGTTTTTAAAAAATGAGCGCCAAAAAGACTTTACAATCTTGTTTACCTTTCTGCTGTTATTGGGGTCAAGTATAGGAAAAAAAATGCTTGGAAAAAGCTTGTTAAAATTAAACCCCGGGATTTTGGGGCAAACTAGCTTGAGGATTCGGGCAAAGTAATTGCTATCTTTGCAGCTTCGTTGCTATAAAAGTTTTCTAGAAAGAAGGAAAATTTCCGACAGTATAAATTTAAAATAAAAAATATATTTAAAAAAAAAGGCTTCATTCGTAAGATGATAGCGGTGCTGTGGTTGCGCTTGTTTTTTAGGGAAGGAATTAGGTTTAGTAAATACGGGATGACGGCGAGAGAAAAAGACATAACAAAGCTAGGGAGAAACGCAGCTCCCAAAAGATATCTATGAAAAGAGGAATTGGCAGTTGATTTTTTTAACAACAAACTAAAAAAAAACGGGGAAATGCAGCTTAACTTTTAAAAAGGACGTTGACCGGGCAATAAAAGAATATTATCTTGTAACGGGCAACCAATCGAACTTTCCCCCCCACCAAAATTCAGTGCTTTATCAGCCATCAGAAAAAAAAGACAAGAAATCGTGGTTTTATGTCTTTGGAATGCCCGTTGTGTTTTTGTTGCACATAATATTGCGAAAAAAAAAAAAAAAAATTATTATTCCCCGAAAGGATTTTGAAGGGGAATCACGGCAATAAAAAAGCCAACCCCAAAGCGGGAGTCATGAACAAAACCCAAAGGAATGGTTATTAAAACAAGCTTTTTGGGGAAAATTTTTATTTCCCCTGCACCTAGACGAATACAGAGCCCGACTTGTGAATACAATCCCGAACGAACCCCCATCAAATGGACCTTTATATTTCCCCATGTACGATAGACAAAAAAGTTTAAGTAGCACTTCTCATTGAATAGCTTAAAGATACAAAGTGCGGAAACCATTACAAAAAAGAGGTTTCTCGTTGCTGTCGTTTTAAACAATGATTACCAACGAGGCCCGCTAACTATCCCGCATGATTCAAGTCGATGATGGAAAAAATTTTAAAAGGGCCCAAGGGAAACTTTATTGTTAAAACATAGAGTTGCCTTTAAAAAGAGGCCCCCGGGAGTTCACAGATAAGGGCTTTAGTTGAAAACTTTAACAAACATTTATAAAACTTTTTTCCTCCCCAGTATCACAAGAGCTATTGCAATTCTCGCAAACCAGATAGGTTAAAAGACTCCCCTCATTTTTGGGGGCGCAATGAAAAATGAAAAATTTAAAGGGCCCCAAACCTACAAGAATAAAAAAAACAAACAAAGATGTTGTTGAAGGGACACCAATTCCCCGGGGCAACTATTGCCATTTGGTTTAAAAAGAAAGGTCCTTTTTATTTACGGGGAAGAGAAGGGGACACTCGCATCGGGAAATGATCCAGTTTGGAGTGTTGACCCCCATAAAAAATAAAAAGTTGTAAAAATGAATGCCCGTGTATTATTTAGAGAAACTGACACAAAAAAGCCCCCACCCCTAAAGATCTTTTGTGAAGGAAAACGCAGATAATCCCCCCAGACACTTCCAGTTGCTAATTTTAATTTACAGAAATATTTTTGAACTAAAAGGGAGACAGAAGGCTGAAAAGGGAAGAGACCTTGGAATTAATACGGGAAAATCAATGATACAGTTCAAATATTGGGAAAGCTTTTATGGGATTCTCAACACATGCAAACATCAGATCACCTAAACCCAAAATCCCAAATTTTTGTTTATCGATATGGGGGAAAGAATACTTGAAATAAAAAAAAAAATTCGAACACATCAAGCAAACATAAAAAAACTTTTTGGGCTAAATTGGGATAAGAATGTTTATTTAAAAATGAAACCCCAAAATTTTCTCCTGGCCCGAAATATGACATTTCCCCTTAAACCCCAATAAACTCTTAATCACAGTTCCGTTGCTTAATTTTTTTTAATTTAATAAATATTTTGGGAGACTAAAAGGGAAGCTCGGACGAAGCAAGAATGAAAAGGAAAGACCCTTGAAAATAATACGGGAATCTTTTGAAGGGTTTCTACTTTTAGGGAAACTTTGCGGGTTACCTACATGCTAAAACACCCAGTTCCCCCTAAAACCCCCAAAACCCAAAATTTTTGATTGGGGGAAAAAATATCTTGAAATAAAAAAAAAATTCAAACACATCAAGCAAAATAAAAAAAAATTTGGCTGAATTGATAATGTAGATTGATCTTTTAATAAAATTTGATAAAATTAAATTTGAGGCCCTCTAAAGGGAAAAATAAAATTATGTTGTTTCCAGTGCCCAATTGCATATAAAAACCCTGGATTAACAAATACTCGGTTAGTGTTTGTTCTATTAAACTTCTTTGTTACAACGTTGTGTTGACCTGTAGATTAATGTAGGTTTTACTTTTTCCATTTTGAAAAGTCTTTTGTCAAAAAATGTTCTTTGTAGTTGTCATGTGATATGTTTGATGCAAAACACTGCGAGATTTTCCCTTTTGTTTTTCTAAGGGGTTTTTCTCCTGGTCGTTTTATGTAATTTTTGGACCGGAAAACCAAAAAACTCTTCCCCCCTCCGAAAATTCATTTTTTCATTTTTCCCAAAAAACCCTTTTTTTTAACGGATAATGTAAAGGTGAATCTTGGTAATCAGATGTTATCCTCCCGATCCCCTTTAGTATTCTAATTCATGCTTTATAGTATCTTCAGTAGGGTATCTAAACAAAATACTGTATCTGTGAAAAAGTCTTTGGACTTGGATACAAGGGTTTAAAGATTCATAAAAAAAATTCTACTTTTTAAAGCTTTGAAAAATTTCTAAAAAAAAAACCCCAATAAAATACGGGTTTGTTAAAATTGACTGTTTTTTTTTTCTCATTTCCCAAAAAGCCCTCTGTTTCTTTAAATTGAAAATTGGTTTTGAAGTCAGCTTAATTGTTTCGTTCCTCTGGTGCCCAAATCTGACATCTTTGCGTTTGTGTGGAATTCCCATGTTTTTCCCCAAAAAACAGTGTTGTTCATCAGCTTGAAAAAAGTCTTTTTGAAGCTTTGTGGAATTTTAAAGTCAGGTTCTTCGTGTAGGTTTTCATGAACGGTTCTTGATCAAAAGCAATTATACGAGAACTGCTTAATTCAAACCCATGCTTAAATAAAATTGTAGAACTTATTGACGACTAAATTTTTTTTTTGCCGCGAAAGATTTGGCACAAGTTTGGGCGGCTCTTTTTTTGGGTTCATCTTTAGTTTCGCAGAAAATGGATAGTCATTATGTAGGTCAGGGAGTTCATGGGTTTTTTCAAAAGTAATTTTAAAAAAACCCCTCTTTTACGACAGCTGTAAGGTATCAGTTGTTAAAAAATTTTTTAAAGTTTTTAATACCGCCAGTGACATTTTAAAGTTCGTAAATGGAAGTGATTGGCCATAGCCCAAACATACAGACTGTTTGCATCTAAATACCAAAAAAGTTAGACTTTTACTTGGGTCATAGTCGTCCAAGTATTTGTTTTTTTGTTTACAGTAATGACACGCCCCTTTCTAAATTTCCCCCACGCAATCGTTTTCAAAACCCGAATATTGGGGAAAATTTACAATAAATCAAATCTTTCTCCGTATTTTAAAAAGCCCCTCCCAATTCCCCCCGGGCGCAGAAAAAGTAATGCGCGGGGTCCAGGCTATAAGTTTCATGCAGGTCTTTCTGTAATTTTCAAAAATGTCCGCCCAAAAAAAAAACTCAGCCCTCAAGTAGAAACATTAGTCCCCAGTTTTACAATCTAAATTTTTGCCATGCTTCTTTAGATGCTGGTAATCTGAAATCAACTGATGCCCTTTCCCTGACTAGAAAAAAAACGGTCTTTAGGGGGGAAGTGATCTTCGTCAAACCTTTTCCAACTGTTCTGTTATATAAGGGTAAACGCCCTTTCTAACACGAGTTGGGTCAAATATTTTTTTTTGGGGGGGACTTTAAGGGCAAGCCCCGTGCTCATGATCCCATCGGTGTTGTTTGATCTAAAAAGACGTTATTTTTAAAATGAAACACAGTACTTTTCTGAGACTTGTGCAATTGCTTACACCCTTTTAGTCGCTGGTTACGCTTGCAAAATAGATGTGAGTCGTAACCTCGCAAGTATGAAAGAAAATGGGCAGCTTCCAGTCTTTGGGTCAAACTTTTTAAGATTGCATTACGTGCCTGCCCCCTCGAACTTTCCCTATGTGTCTGGTCTTTACCCCCTGGCCGCCAAGGCCACCTGTTGGATTCTTGGTCTGATGAGGGCCTAAAACCCCAAATCCAACAATGTTGGCTGAGTCATTCGTTGTTTTCTTTGGAGTCATAATAAGTCTGAAGATTCGATTATTGAACGACGTTTACGACTTGCTGCATGCGTTCTAAAAAAGTTTTTCTGCAGCATTACGCCCTGGTATAAATTTTGGTTCCGAATGAACGCCATCCACCCCGACAAATTTTAAAAGGGAAAATGAACAAAAATTGGGGATTGCTTATTAAAACGTTTTCGGAAGTTTCTGTGGCGTTGGGCCCTTTATAAGGAACAATAAAACCTCGAAATCTGCAAATTTTAAAAAAAACGTATGGACCGTTTTCAGTCGTTTCCAGTTTTAAAAACTAACTTTAGACGGGGGGGGCGTAAATTGTTCCCTGTATTTTACAGTCTAAGAACTTTACATGGTTTTTTATGTTCAAGCACGGCTTGAAAGGATGGGAATTTTTTAAAAATTTTCTACAGAAATTTTTGGTTCCAAAATTTTTTGAAAATATGCGCTAATAATACTCATTTTGGGGAATCAATGTTAAATTTTTTAGGCAACCCTGTTGGCGAAGCATTAGGAGAAGTCCACATGACTTTTGGCCCGGTCGCCTATTGTGGGGGGGTCTTTGGGCCTCTAAAAGGCACCAAATTTTTTTTCTCAGACCCCGTGTATACTTTTAAAATTATTGGTTTGTTTTGGTCTTCAAACGATCAATTTTGTCCCGCTAACAGGGAAAAGGTATTCCATAAAATTTAAAATCTTGACGTAAGGTTCATAGTTAATACCTCTCTGGTTTTAAAAGGGCGAAGCAGCCTTGGGAAAACCACCACATAAAAACATTTGCTGTCCAACTTTTTTTTTAAACTGCTTCCCTTTTTGACTAATCTGGGGGGGTAGCGGAGTAGCCTTGCCAACCAATCGGTTTTCTTAGCGTTTTAATCTGATTCTAGGACTTCACCCCTTTCCCCAAACCGAGCCTCTCATTTTGGTTTTTCGGGGGGGCCAAACAAACTGTGTAAGCGTTGGTCTGCCCAACCAGGTGTTAAGTCATTTTGAGAAAGAATAAGTTGTTTGTTTTAGACCCAACTTTTTCATTTTCTTATTTTTGTTTTAAGTCGAATTAAAAAAGCTTCTTTAAAAAGGGGGGGGTCTTTGGTTTGTTTTACCGGGAAATTGAAAATAGCATGAAAAAACCCGCTGTAGTTTGCGGGACAAAGACTTTGTTTTTTTTAAAACTTTGATAAAAGCTCTCCCTTAAAGCATTCCTTCAAACAATTTGTCTGGAAATTTATAACCTATCCATGTGTGTTTGTTTTTTAACCTATTTATTAAATTAAAAAAATCTCTAATCAAATAATATCAAAGGGCTTTTTTTTGCTTGGGTCTAAACAAAAGTTAAAAGCCCCCTTTGGGTTGTTTAATGTGAGCTGTTTAGAAAAGAGTTTTTGTTCGTTTATTTTTTTAAAAATTCCTTTTTTTTTGCTCAGTGTCTGGCTGTTGAGAAAAAATTTCCCCCCTTTTTTTAAGATCAAACTTTGTTTTTAAGTCACAAAAACGGCCTGTAAAACGACTAAAATTCTTCATCCGGTGTTTTTTGGGCAACTATCTTTTTTTATTGTCAGTTTGAACGAACTAAGTTTAGCTGTTTTAGCTGAACCCTGCTGTGTGCTTTTGGGTTTGTTTTTAATTTTTTTTCAGCAGCACTACAGCTTGAACCACGCCAAGAGCTAAAACCCCCGCCCCAGAGGTAAAGGGAGGCCACCAACACCGTTGTAAGGGAAACCAACACTTGTTTGCCGTAGTGATCAAAGTCGATGTCCGTTTTTAAATAGTAAAAAGCCTTTCAGGCAGCAAATTTTTGTTTGGTTTTGCTGTATTTGAAAGGTCCTGCTCTAGTTTTTGTTGATTTGTGTAATGTTGGGGTTTTTGAAGGTTTTTAGTGGGGGGGTTTTTTACTATCTCTTCTTTTGTCGACTCTGTGGGACTTTTTAATAATGCTTACGACTGTTTTTTTAAAAAAAAAAATATTTTTGTAATGTAATCTTTTAAATTTTACTTTAATATTCAGCTGGCTCATTATTTAAAACAAATGGCATTTAAGTGGTTTACGTCATCTTTTTTTTTGTCAATTTGAATGTTTTTTTGTCTTTAACTTTCCATTTCAGCAAGTTTTCCTCGGTTGCCTTAGGGCAACCATAACCGTATTTCGTTGTTAAATAATTCAACTAACACTGTGAAAATGGAGATCTTTAGACACAAGGTCTACTGTTTGGGTCTATGCCTCCCGCCCCCCGAACTTTTTTATTTCTCAAAAAGTGTAAAGGTTTAAAACCCGCAGATAGTTTGGTTAGGACTACCCCCAATTTTAATTGCATTTCGTTATTTTGATTTAAAAACTTTTCAGTTTGCTTTTAAATGGTTCTTCATCTTCGCAAGCAATAAAATACCTTTGAGTTATCTTGCTGAGCACTAAAAAATAAAATTCCCATTATGTCTGCCCTGCTTTTTGGATGGTAGAAGGGTGAATCACTCTTTCGTAATATATTGCTAATTTTGATGATATTTTGCTCATAAAACCCTTGCTAAGTGAGGGTTGCAAAAATGAAAAACTCTAACGCGATGTCAGAAATCTGTACTTTGCTTCGGTGTCTGATGTCTATAACACGTTTGTTTTCATTAAAATTTAGTTAAATATGAAAATCTGCTTTTAATGCCCCCTTAAAAAAGTAGGGGCGCATGCCCCACTTAACAACTCAAAATCCAAGGGAGGGAAAAGCAAATTTCCAACCATAATTTACGGTTTACATATTTTTTTGCCGCCCTTTACATCTTCAGCCCCCTATTCGGGGTTTTTTTTTAGTGCTTCATTATTTTCGTTTCCCTTGAAACCCCCAAGATCATTCCTTTCATTTTTGGGTTTAGCCATAATCAAAAAGGGTTTAAAAAATATTCTGCATTGTGTAAAGAAAATTTTTCTTGCCCTCAAAATTTTATAGAAATTTTTAACGATTGCCCTTTCCCCAGATTCTGCAAAACCGCCCTTTTTGTGTCGGTTGTTTTCAAAGTTCTTTTTTTTGAAAGTAAGTCGGGGCAGGGGCCTGGCAAAAACATTTTTCCACCTGCTCCTAGGCCCTGGAAATTTGACAGAAAAAATTTTGGTCTGCTCAATAGAAAAGGGATTATTTTGGAAAAAATTTAATTTTCCCGTTTATTTCCCTTCCCCGCCAAAGGGGCTTTTTTTCAGTCTTCTATGGGGGGGTCAAAAATTTGAACCATATTTGCGACTTTTTTTATAAAACAAAATAAAAAGTTAATTTTTTTAAAAAAAATGGCGGGAATTGAAGGTTTAAAAAGATTTGATGTTTTTGATCCTGGAGACGACAGGGGTGAAATGACTTCCCTTTTAAAACCCGCATCGCTCACGCCCCAATCGGCATAATTAACAGAAAATTTAAAGGGAAAATCCCTTTTTAAAAAAAAGTTTAGGTCAAGAAAACCCCCCCGAATTTTTTAGCCCCCCCAGGGTTTTTAAGTAGAAAGGGAAAAGACCATTTGTTGTGAAAAACGATCAAGGACAACTTGTTCGGCCCTTTCAGATAAACGAGACCCTTTTAAAATTTTTAAACCGGGGGTACAATTAGACAAAGACTCAGTGTTTAGAGATCAAAATCGCCCTTTGGGATTTCTAAACCAAAATTAAGGGGGAGGCTGTTTTTAAAAATTCAAAACACACAAAAAGATCCCCAACAGTAGCCAAATACAAAACATGGAACTTGAAGATTTTAAATCAGACAGCGGACAAAATAAAAAGAAGCAGAAACCAGTTTTTTTAGAAGAAAAAAGCATTTAAAAAAATCTCCGATCCCCTTTACCCCTGCGAGAGATAACAGCCCTTGATCATGGGGTTTTAGAAGCATCAAGGGGAAAACAAACAATTTAGCCAAAAATGGGGGAAACAAATACAAATAAAAAGAGAAAAAGAAAAAAATCGTTGAGGTTTATGACGCCAACTTAGGGCATGATAATTTAAAGAAAGAATAACCCAAAGACTAAAAGATCTTGAACAAGAGAGATCAGCAAGACTAGAAGTGTTGTCTACTAACCGAGAACAAATACGAACTCAAGTGAGCAGAATAAGAGAAACTATCCAAAGAATTTTATATGAAGACACAACACTAGCAGAACGAATCCGAACACTGTTTAGAGAGCAAGGAGTCACATTAGTAAGCGTTATAACTGCCTTAGGATTTGCAATAAGTACACTGGGTGATGGCTATTACAGGCGGTGGTGGTCCTGGTCAGTGGCCTCCACCGCCATCGCCTCCATCACCGCCTGATAAATCATGGGTAAAAAACAACTTGATCATCTTGCGGGTTTATTAAAAAATTAGCCAGTAAAGCCGCAGACGCTTTACCCGAATATTAGGAAGTGTCGTTAGCTGGCTTTTGTCTACTGCAGGCAAAGTAGTTGGCTTTATGGCCGAGCACTTATGGACATAAGTTCTCTTAATAGTTGGGTTAATTTTTAGTAAGATAAAGACCAAGTAATCCTAGGCCAGATTAATCCAAAAACAAGTGCTGTCTTTTCATATTCGTGGTCATTATTTTTTTGACTTCAACGGTCTCTGGGCTTTGGACCACAGGGATTGGATGACTTATTCTTGGGGGGGTCGACTTGTTTGTTTACTGCTTGCAATATACTGGCTCAGAATTTATTTCGTTTTTTTCCGACCTTCTGTTCGTTGCCTGCCACAAGGATTTCATTATTGTAGTTTATAATTGTTCCCTATCTGGATCTGAGTCAGAAGGCAGCATGTATAAACCAAGCCAACAGCAAAGTCTACTTTCGATCTTCGCGTATTGTAAAACATTTTGGTACCTTTTTAATACTTGAAAGGTAAATTCAACTGATAGAATTAAGGCGTCCTCGTATATTTTTGCTAAGTAGTGTTTTTGTTGCATCAAACCCAGAGAAGGATCAGTTTTATGCTCGATCTCGTTTGTTGCTTGCGAACCTAGCACACCCAAACGTAAGTACGAACAGCGTCGTTTATTCGGTTCTATTCTGCTTTATGTTTAGGCCCCCTTAGAAGTGTCCTAATATAAATGTTGTCCATGCTGTTTTATACTCTTCTCTTATGGACCCGAGGTGAACACTTGCCTGAAGAGAAAGGATGAGTGTAAGGAGGATTCCAGTCATAGTTATACTTTCTGTGCATCTCCCCCCAAAAATCAGGGGTTGCCTAGACCAGATTAAGATCCAACATTGTCTACAGTCCTGTCTTGACCTTAATATTGAATTCGTTACAGATTCCTTTCAAAAAGCCTTCATGTCGATCCCTGTTGCTGAATGGAGTTAAACGGTTTGTCATTTGGCAATGGCGCTTGCAATTCAGTCAAAATACGCCCTGACGGTGTAAAGAAATGAATCTGAACACTGAACCTCACCAAAGGCGCAGGATGATATTAAATGATCAGCAACGACACTCCCACACCCAGTTGATGCAACAAACACGCAAAGTTTAAAAAACTGGTTCTGATTAAAAACTGGCATCGGATGACTAAACCACCCTTCGGATGTGGTCTTTTTAAAAGGAGGGTTAAGATAGCTCATCAATTGGAGTACTAACCCGTTTACTTGAAAGGTGTCAACTGATCACAGAAATGTCAAGAGTACCAGTTTGTTATATTTTTTAAGATTGTAGTGCGGGCCCAAGCAGAATATTTTAGCAACGCAGTATATTTGAAATGCAACCTCAATTCTTAATTCGTTTAAAAAATGTTTGTAACAATAACAACTCAAGACCCGCCCTTTCGTTTTTTAGAGAACAGCTATATGATAACGATTGCGGAACCAAGCGGTCGCGCTCCATACAAATTTTTACAAAAGTTGTAAGTTTTAAGATACCTGAATCCAGGAGAATAAGAAGATTAAAAAATTTAATAATGCAAGGAAAATTAGTTACCCGTTAACCAAGGACCTGATGTTATTACGGGTTTTTGGCTCACTAAAAGAAGCAACGCGGTAACTACGACATTACTCTCAAACTCAACAATGCAAAATCTAAAAACAATGTTGACCTTCAAATCCTGAAAATGAAAGAAGTAGGTTACTATTTTGATCGAGAGCAAGCTAAAATGTTAGGGCTTTACAACTAACCAATCCGACCACCACACTGAGTTTTTATGTTAACAACCAATAAAACTACTTAGAGAGGGAAAAGGCCCCTCGGCGGGAGCTGAGTGGTGTGCATTACATTTCTTGCTCTATGTCACTCATTTAGACCTGAGCTGACACTGATGAAAACTTATATGATGAAGCCCTCCACTGGTTTTAAAGAGCTCTTCCGTCCGGGAAAGCTGGCATCTTGTCGATTATGAAATTAAATACAATTTCCCTCATTTACCGTTTACCAGAATTAGTTTGTGGGAGGTCGGATCATTTAATATAAAAATCACAGACAAAACGGGAAAGTGTGAAATGTGATAACCACCACATTGTTTTAGAAATAAAATAATTAGTTGTTCTAAAAATTTCACGTGACCAGAAGAATCAGGAGTTACATTAGTGACTTGAGGTGTTACAACTTTAGAATTAAAAGACCTTGCAGATGTTGCGGACTTTGAACAAAACGGTGAGATAGGCGCTTTGTATGGTTTTGAGTACATAAAGATGGTGATTATAAACGTAAAGAAGTAGGCGACAACAAAAGGTTTCCTAAACTGAACAACTGCGCAATGTAGAAGCAAATAATGCTGGCCATATGAATATAAAAATAGTTCAAAAACCCCTGACAGCAAATGGCACTTAGAACCATATTTAGAATGGGACATAAAATTTGAATTCATAAGCCCATTTACATTTTTTGACCGCCAAAAAAGTTTCAGAAAAGCATTCAACTCTGGTCCTTTACATGTAAGTCTTATGCCAGAGGACAATAATCCGAAAAAAGATTGAAATAAAGCCGTATGGGAATAAACAATGCATCCTCCACAGAAGAGAATCAGTTTTGAAAGATGCTTCTACCCAAAAATTTCAATTCATTCCGCAAATGAAATTTTGGAGACACGTTCACAATGATATTTGAAATTTCTGTCTTTTAAAAAGATGAGGAAGGGATGGGGGTTTTGGGCGTTAGGAAGTCCTTCTAAAAGGAATTCTAATTAGCTGGCAAAACTTTGACGTTGAAAAACTTAAGTTACTGTAGTCATTCTTCACAATGGTGAGGATATTAAGGTCATAACAACAAGCAAAAAAAATCAATATTAGTCTAAATAGAACAATCTTACAGAACTGAATTGGATTAAACTTACACATTTAGGCCTTATAGGGTTTTATTATACTGAACAAGTTTGACAGAGAGCATAATAAACACAATAACTGGATTAAATTAAATTAAATTCTGTTTAAAAACTATGGAGCAGTTTAAACTTTATGCCAAAAGAGCCTCATTGTTCATTGATTTGTGGGGCAAACTGGTTGTGGAAAAACAAAATTTGTCCTAGACCTATTACAAACAGTTTTTCGCTAAATTTTGATTTTCTGTCCAACTCTTAAATGGAAGAAAGCGTATCAGGATAGAAGGGTTTTTATGGACGGATGTGACATATATTTAGTTGATCCTAGCAATAAACTGAGTGAGTGTTTAGAACTCCTTTATAGGCTGTTTGAAGGAACGAAGACACTATTTATTATAGATGACTGTTCGGCAGAAAAAAGACACAGTTAAAAAAAGAACCATTTGGCAAAACTAGCTTTTAGTGGAAGACATGCTGGGATAAGTGGGGATTTTATGTCAAAAATATAACTCGGTTTTAAAAGGGCTTTAGAGACCAGTTAAAGACTGTAGTTTTTATTTTTCAGGAAGACAGTGGCGCGTTTGATCAGTAGCGCGAAAATGTATTAAAAAAAAACAAGAAAAACAAGGATAACAAAATAGAACTGGTTTAAAGTTTAAAGTTTAA
>JAFLJL010001681.1:15000-25000 GCA_018398815.1 Conus ventricosus | reverse complement strand
TGAGGCACACACATCATCCACGTATCCCTGCACCGGGTTCGGGTTACACGTCGGAGGATAGGGCTGTTCGATCCAGCGGAGCCACTTGTCAATGCCTTGTTCAAAGACAATGACGCTCCAAAGGGCAGCCTTGGATGATGCCTTTCCCACGCTGGATGGATTTTGGTCAGCTCCGCTGCTGTCTTCACCTGGAATGTAGAGGCGCTGTAGATGTCACGGGTGATGTCTACAAACACCTCGGGGTAGCCGGAGGACCTCAACTCATTGATCATGAAGTCGTGATCAAAGCTGCCAAAAGCATCCTTGATGTCAAAGAATGCTGTGTAGAGTGTAGAGAGGTGTGCATAAAGTCACTGATGTTGGACCGCAGGCAGTAGACATGCTCCTGGAGACCATTCCTTGGCATGGACCCCTTCTGACGTTTGGATAGTCTCTCTGTTCCCACAATCCACTGCATCTGGGGGCTGAGAATCAGCTTCATGAAGAGTTTGTAAGAAGTTAGAAGAAGAGAGATAGGCCGCCAGTCATCCACCACAGAGGGATCACCATTCTTCTTTGGAATTTGGGTAATAATTCCGTGCTTCCAGTCAGCTGGCACTTTTCTGTTAATCAAGCAAATGTTGGCTATGGCGCAGAAAACAGGGCCAGCTTCTTCTTCTGCTGTTTTACAGTGTCATACAAAACGCCGTCTGCTCCAGGGGATTTCTGCTTGGCAAGCTATTAATAGCCCGTCAGCACTTCGAATGAGCACACACACACACACACACACACACACACACACACACACACACACACACCAAAATCACACCCACACCACAACACGATCGGCCGTGCACTTTCAGACACACAAGCACGCACACACATGCACGCACGCACACACTCACACACACTGGAACGCTAATATCAAACATACACATGCATACCCCCACACATTGACATTAAAACACACACATTAAAACACACACACTTAACACACATCCTACTCACAAGTACAAGCACATACATACAAATGCGCGCGCGCGCGCACTCACACACACACACACAACACACACACACACACACACACACACACACACACACACACACATCACAGCCCACCTCAAACATACACATATATTTCACACACACACCCCAACACACACACACACACACACACACACCACACACACACACACACACATGTATATATACACATATGGAAACAGACAGAGACGCAAGAGAGAGAGAGAGAGAAGAGAAAAGGAGAGAGAGAGAGAGAGAGAGAGAGAGAGAGAGAGAGAGAGAGGAACGCAAGACAGACAGATGGAGAGAGAGAGAGAGAGAGAGAGAGAGAGAGAGAGAGAGAGAGAGAGAGAGAGAGAGAGAGAGAGAAAGATAAAGAGTGAGAGGGGGGGGGGGATTCGAATCGCAGACCTGCCAGCACAACACATGACGGGGAAGCGTTACTGATGCTTTGATAGACGTGAGCAATGCCCCCACCCCCATCCCACCCCTTTCCATCCCCCCCACCTCCCCCTTCCCTCCCTCCACTCCCCTCCCCTCCCATCCCCTCGAATCTACGCAGTTCGTACGATCCAGCGAGTAAAAAAGAAAAGTTCAAAGCGAACCGCAGGGACGGATTGCAGTTCTATAATTGAACGCCTTCAATGAACCGGCGGAGCGCGATGCTGCTGCTTGTCATGGTGACCTCAGGTTCAGCATCCTACCCCACCCCCGCCCCCTCCTCACCCCACACCTCTCTCTCTCCCGAGGCTGGCTGGCCCCGGCGGGTAAGGCATCGCTGTCTGGGTCCAAGAGTTCTGGGTTTCATGCCAGTGGGACGCAGCCAACTTTTGGAGAAAGTTTTCTTCTTCTTCTTCTTCTTCTTCTTCTGTCAACTTTTGACATCTTTACGGACTGCGGCTCTAAAAATCCAACACAAATATTCGAACAAACAAAACAAAACGAACAAACGCAAAATCACACAGGCACACACACACACACACACACACACACACACACACACACACACACACACACACACACATTTTCTCTCTCTCTCTCTCTCTCTCTCTCTCCCCCCCCCCCCCCCCCCCCCCCCCCCATCCTCCCAACGCCCCCTTACAGAAATACGCCTACACGAAGACTCTGTCACATCCCATCCTGGGTGCAAAAGCATGCCATTTTTCACCACTAAGATGATAAAAAAGGAGAAAAAAGAAACACACACACCACACACACGCGCGCGCGCGCGCGCGCGCGACGCACGCACGCACGCATGCACGCGCGCACTCACACACACACACACACACACACACACACACACACACACACACACACAACACACACACAAAACAACGAGCCAATTAACTAACCAACCAACGGACAAAAATAAGTATAGAAAAAAAAAACAGCATAGTACATGCTGGTGTCGGGTGTAGACCTTATATCCCCCATAACGGATGTGTCTACCCTAAGGATGGCATTAAAAGCGGCCACGTATGCAAAAAAAAAAAAAAAAAAAAAGTCTCACCAAAAAGAGTGAATCTCGGGGCACTCGAAGAAGAAAGAAGAAGAAAAGAAGAAAGAAGAAGAAGAAAGACGAAGAAGAAGAGAAGAAGAAAGAAGAAGAAGAAGAAAGAAGAAGAAGAAAAGAAGAAGAAGAAGACAGAAGAAGAAAGAAGAAGAAGAAGAAGAAGAAAAAGAAGAAGAAGAAGAAAGAAAGAAGAAGAAGAAAGAAGAAGAAGAAGAAGAAGAAGAAAAGAAGAAGAAGAAGCAAAGAAGAAGAAGAAGAAGAAAAGAAGAAGAAGAAGAAAGAAGAAGAAGAAGAAGAAGACGACGACGACGACGACGACGACGACGACGACGAGAAGAAGAAGAAGAAGAAGAAGAAGAAGAAGTAGAAGCAGCAAAGAAGTAGAAGGCGGAGGAGGAGGAGGAGGAGAAGACTTCTCCATCCATATCCACGGCTTGTGCGGCGAGTTCGTATGATACATTACAAATACATGCATGGGGCGGTAGATTCATGGGCAATAAGGCTGTCATCGGAGGGACGTTCTAGGCAACGGGTTCTACCACGAGAGAGAGAGAGAGAGAGAGAGAGAGAGAGAGAGAGAGAGAGAGGAGAGAGAGAGAGAGAGAGAGAGAGAGAGAGAAGAGCGGAGCGGAGCGGAGAGTTGAAGATGTCGGATTTGCCCTGGCGCCGGCTCTGGCACCGGCAGTCCACAGGGAGCGACCAGAGACAGGGCGCTCAGAGGCAACTCGGCGGAGGAGACCACGCCATGCTGCCAAGACCTTGCAACAGTGTTCAGAGGTGCCTGTTCTGATCCAACACCGCCAACTCAGATCCCAACTGACGACGGCCCTTTGCCCGAGTCGTGGAACGCACATACATACCCCCCCCCCCCCCCCCCCCCCACCACCACCACTTTTCGGAGGGCGCTACCACATCCATCCCACGATTGTTCCCAAGAACGTGCTGAGTAGAGACAAACTCGATTCCGTTTTTTTTTTGTTTTTTTTCTAAATAAAATAAATGCTTATACACATCTTTGCAGTAATCACAATATGGTTTATTTTCAGCAGTATATGTCTGTCAATATTTTCTTGTCTTATACCACTATTCCACACAAGCTACGAGTCCAACGAATCGCCAGGAATTGATAACTTTTAGAAATCGTAAGGAATCGTGGATTTTTGCAAATTTCTGTTCAAAATCTTGACGCTGTACGAATCGGTTTGCGAATTTGTCAGATAGACTTAGGAATATTCGTGGGATTCTGCTCAAATCGGCGGGAACTATATGAAGATTGCCCAGAAATAACTATGATTTGCAAGAATCGCTTAGGAATACTTAAGGAATGTCAAGATTCAGTCAAGAATAAGCTACGAATCTTCCGAAGGCATCACGAATCTGGTACGGTTATAATTTAGATCGTGACTGTTCTTGAAAATTCGTGGAAGTTTCCCTCAATACAGTATGAAAAGCCCTCATCCCTGCTGGGGCATCAGTTCCAAAATGGATTGCCAACGTAGAGCAGCTATTGCTCTGGCCCTGGAACTGAGATATGAACAGCAGCTGGTGATGAATACAAGAAGACTGGTTCGAAGAAGGAGAAGGGCCCCCAGGTGGTGGGTCAGACCATGGCTGACACCAGCGAGAAGACTAGAGTATGGGCACTATAGCAGACTGATGCAGGAGCTGAGGGTGGAAGATGCCTTTGCCAACTATGTGAGAATGCCACCCCACCTGTTTGATGAGTTACTCAACACGATCGGCCCATTCATCCAGAGGAAAGATACCCACATGAGACCAGCCCTTGAAGCCGGAATGAAGCTGGCCATGACCCTGAGGCCTCTGGCTACAGGAGACCGGTACCATACCCTTCAGCATGACTTCAGATGGGGCTACAGCACTGTGGTATGCGGTGTGCAGGAAGTCTGTCAGGCCATCATACAGGAACTGAAGGATGAAGTCATGCCACTGCCACGGACCCAGGAGGACTGGAAGGCCATTGCCCCGCAGTTCCAAGACCGGTGGAATGTTCCTCATGCCCTGGGGGCCTTGGATGGCAAGCATATTGCTCTCAGGAAGCCACATAACTCAGGCAGTGTCTTCTACAATTACAAAGGCTTCTTCTCTGTGGCCCTTCTTGCCTTAGTGGATGCAGACTACAAGTTCATCTGGATAGACACTGGTGGAGAAGGTCATTAATCCGACGGACAACTGTTTGGTGCTTCAGAACTGGTGGAGTGCATCGACGACAACACCATAAATTTTCCTGACAGTGATCATATGCCCTACGATGACAGACACACACCCTACTTCATTCTGGGAGATGATGCTTTCCCCCTCGGAACTTTTCTCATGAAACCCTATGGCAGGAGGGGTCTGGACAATGAGGTGATGGTGGCCAACTACAGAATTTCCAGGGGCAGACGTGTGGTGGAGAATGCTTTCGGAATATTGGCCAACAGATTCAAATGCTTCCTGGGCACTCTGGAACAACGACCTGAAATAGTGCGGTTACATGGTTCATGGACATTGCTGCAAATGCGTACCTGATTCTTACCCTATCGTAAGTTCGTAGACAGTTCTTAATTCTTTCTTTGATGCTTCAGCGTGCATTCGTGGCATTCTTGACAGATTCGTAGCCGATTCGTTGTCAAGACACCGCTTCACGATTCCCAGAATGAGTTAAGAATACATAGGAATGCCTACGAATCGATTAGGACTCAGTTATGATACATAAGAAATCACTACGATTTTGTTGAGAATTGACTAAGATTTTTTTTATTCGGGAGTTCGTGGCCAAAATTTTGAACAGCACAAAACTTTTGCCCCGAATTCCAGAATGCTCAAGAATTGCAAGAACTGACTAAGAACAAATGTGAATCAGTTACGAACTTCAGGAACATATAACGATTTAACTAAGAATCCCGGAGTTTATCAATTCCTGGCCATTCGTAGGATTCATAGCCTCTGTGGAATAGTGGCATAAGAATTCCAAAAAGCACAGTTTCTTCAGAAAACACTATTTTGGTGTTGTATACAGCTAATATGTTGTTGACTGACAAATTTCCCAAAACGAATTAATCTCATGACAGTGAAAAAAAAGAAATGTTCAATGTAACCAATTTCATCATTGCAATATGAACAATTTCGATTATCCCTGACTTTCATTTTGCATAGCCTTATATTAGTCGGGTATATATTTCGTAAAATTTTCCATTGTAAAACTCTCAATCTGTTGTTTTGTGTGTGTGTGTGTGTGCACAAACTCGATAGGACCTGACAACAACGAGAAAATCGGACGTGAGGTCAGGAGGAAAGCCTGGCATGAACCAAGAGAGTTAAAACAAATCACATTTGGATCAATTAATTGTCGTAACATGCTAAGACAACAGCGCCTCGGAAGCCGAAGAATAAAACCATTTAACAAAGCCTAAGAACGTTTGGCAGGCTTGTTGACCATGTTGCTACTAACAACGTTAGTCGATAAAAAAAATATTTAAAAAAAATTAATCACGTTTATCAAATTTTAAGATCCATGATTATTCATAAGCTCTACAAGGCACGGCCAATTAAGTTCAAAATTTAATTTCATTTATAACATTTGCATTTGGGGGGAAAAAGGTGTGGGGAGGGAAGGGTAGAGAGAGAGAGAGAGGAGAGAGAGAGAGAGAGAGAGAGAGAGAGACAGAGACAGACAGACAGACAGACAGACAGACAGAAAGAGACATACAGACAGACAGAGACAGAGCGAGAGACAGAGACAGGCAGACAGAGAGAGAGGAGGCGAGAGTGAGTAAGGGTGTGAAGGATGTGTTAAGACAGAGAGACAGACAGACAGAGACTGACAGACAGACAGACAGACAGACAGACAGACAGACAGACAGGCAGACAGACAGACAGACAGAGAGATAGACAGACAAACAGACATGGAAGGAGAAAGAGAGAAAGAGAGAGAGAGAGAGAGAGAGAGAGAGAGAGAGAGAGAAACAGAGAGACAGACAGACAAACAGACATGGAAGGAGAGAGAGAGAGAGAGAGAGAGAGAGAGAGAGAGAGAGAGAGAGAGAGAGAGAGAGAGAGAGACAGACAGACAGACAGACAGACAAACAGACATGGAAGGAGAGAGAGAGAGAGAGAGAGAGAGAGAGAGAGAGAGACAGAGACAAAGAGACAGAGAGAGAGAGAGAGAAACAGAGAGAAACAGAGAGATAGACAGACAGAGAAGAATACGAATGGCAGATCTGCCAGCACAACACATGACGGAGCAGTGTTACTGATGCTCTGATAGACGTGAGCGACCCTCCTTCCCCCCCTCCTTTTCCCATCCTCCCCCTCCCTCCTTCCTCCCCTCTCCTCCTCTCCCAAATCTACGCATTTCATAAGCCAGAAGAAGTTCAAAGCACGCTGCTGAGACGGATTTCTGTCTATATCATTGAACGCCTTCAATGAACCAGCGACGCTGCTGATCTCATGGTGACTTTCGGTTCGACACCCCCTCCCCCTTCGCCAATTCCTCCCCCTCCCCCCCCCCCCCCTCCCCCCATTCCTCCCTATCTCCTCTCCGGAAAGGGATGCTCCCTCATTCTGGACCTCCACAGCTAAACAATAATCGTCATCAATGAAGGCCTTAGTCTTACAGTAAAAAAAAAAATCCCACAGCGGTTCTCCTCACCAATCACATGACGATACTCTTTTTGACGCAAAAAAAACCAACACAAAACAAAATGTAGTACATAGACAAATCTTAAATGTAATTAACAACGAACCGCCGAGAAAACGTAGACAAACGAATCACAAGACAAAACACGACGCGTTTCGACCTCTTGGGTCTTCTTCAGGCAAGATACAAAACACTCGGGACAACGGAAAACGAACGAGAAATCACTTATCTTCATTCACTTCAGCACAAGATGGGCGTTGAATGAAAACGAGGCTGTCAAGAAGGAGACAATGTGTGAGTCGAGGTAGTGATTAAAACAGATTTCTTTGGGTTTTTTTTTTTCCTTTTTTTCTTGGGGGGGGGGGGGGGGTACTTCTAGCCTCCAATATAACTTTTATCTTGTTTTAATCAAAGACGAAGTGGATTGTTATGCAGGACGGAGCGGAATTTACGACTGGATTGTGTATACTTGGTCTTTGTTTCTCATGTCCGTCTCTCCATATTTAAGAACATTAACATAACTGTTGGGTTACACCATTAGCCACAGGTTGTAACCTCTCTCGCCGTTGGTGGGAAACAGCCGGCGGAATTCACCTGTTAGTCCTGCATACGGTCGTTGGAACAAGCACCACTGAACACCACCGAGGTCACTCGGCAACAGCGCGGCGTCTCCTCCGGTGAGTTGCCGGATGGCGGCGACCCGGTTGGATTGTTGGTTGTGACCTTCCATTGCTGCAGCCACGACAGGGCAAGGGTGAGTGTGGCTCTGTATGGCTTGGCAAGAATATGCTTGCAGCTACGACAGGGCAAGGGTGAGTGTGGCTTTGTATGGCTTGGCAAGACTATGCTGCAACTACGACAGGGCAATGGTGAGTGTGGCTCTGTATGGCTTGGCAGGAGTAAGGGAGTGGGTGGGAATGATGCCACGGAGGTGGCACAGAACATGAGTCGGCACAACGGATCAGAAGGAAGAAAAGAAGGGGTTAATTCTAAGTCCTGAATGGACAACAAGGGTTAATTCTAAGTCCTGAATGGACAACAAAGGGGTTAATTCTAAGTCCTGAATTGACAACAAAGGGGTTAATTCTAAGTCCTGAATTGACAGCAAGTGGTTAATTCTAAGTCCTGAATTGACAACAAAGGGGTTAATTCTAAGTCCTGAATTGACATCAAAGGGGTTAATTCTAAGTCCGGAACTGACAACTGACACTGTCATACTTGTCCTTCTTTTCTGAGGTAATTCACAGGTGATGCTCTATCTGTCACTTGGTCACACAGAAGTTTCACTTCACGCCCACACCCAAGGTCAAGGTCATACGGCAGATGGGGACAATCAGTCCAGAGTATTCCAGGACAGCGGGGACTCGGAACCTATCTCATGCTACACCACACACCACCAGAACGACAACACGTGAAGATGGTCGGCAGGATTTCGAACCCGCAACTCCTGTCTGCAATCTCAGTTGCTCTGCTTACCACTGACCAAACAAGGGCTCGATGTTTGTCGAACGAGCGGTGGCAGAAGTAGTCAATCGTCAATAAGAAGCATTGGAGCCCTCTCCTAGCAGGTAACATGTACCTGTCCATCACGCATTAATACCCCCCCCCCCCTCCACTTTTTTAGGCGGAGGAGGCGGGGGTGGGGTAGGGGTGGGGTGGGGGTAAACCCGTGGAGCCTCCCAACCCGCCCCTGTGTCAGAGAGTTCATTTTGCACACGGTCAGAACGACTTCTGGCCTGACTGTTTTTGTCAGTGTGGTGTCCTAACCACATTCTGTGTTTTCCCTGAATACGTTGTTCTCATCATTCATCGACAGCAACAACCCCCCCCCCCCTCCCCCGCCCAACCCCTCCCCCTTCAACCATGAAAATACACCTCCAATGGCTGTTGACGACGTTCTGTGCACACAGTCAACTGATCTTTGAGTTAGGATTTCTTAACTTAAATTCCATGGCTGGTTATCAGCCAACGTACTTCTGAAGTCCGCCACTTTGCTGTGAAGAAGATTATTGTCATGGCAGTTATTATATCTTTACAAACACAAATACTTTATATCTTTTAAGAATACCAATGTTCTAAAGCTTCACCAACTTTCTTTCGATGATGAAAGTGGCCAATTTGACACTCAATGTGCCCTTTACAGTGAGCGACGGATGTTCTCTGAAAAGAATTTCACAAGAGTGACTGAGAATTTGCCACACAAAAGAATAAAGATCAAGCCTGGCTTTGTTTTTGTATCTTTCATCTCACTAAAAAAAAAAAAAAAAATCAGTGTTGCCTAATGATTTGTTATCTGAAGGTTGTGATTTGTTTACTGACAGAAATGGTTCTGTTGGGGAAAAAAACAAATTATTTTTTGGAAAATCAAAAGAAAAGAATACTCTAATAATGGCAAGAAAAAGAAACCCAAGACAGAAAAACAAACAATTGGCAGGAGGAGGGTGGGGTAGAGTGGAGGAATAGGGGAAAGAAAGTGATGAAGTAACGGGGCGAAAGAAGAGGGTGGTGGTGTTGGTGGTGGCGGTGGCGTCGGCGGCGATGGCAGTGGCGGCGAGGACGGTATAAGGCAGCTATTCATAATAACATCACAGCCACAGGATCACACCTCTCTCCACCACAGACTCCGATCAGGAAACGACTTGTGCTTAAGAGCATCCGGCTGCTGGGACGTTAATCCCATCATCACCAGAACATACACTTTTTTTTTTTAATCCTTCCAGACTATCCCAAACGACATTCTCTGAGGTGAACGCCCTCACACACCGCGAGAGCTCCGCAGCACGAGACAAGGCCGACAAGCCAGGGTTCTTAGGAGGTCGGCCAGGACTCCTTCGTTCCGGCAGACC